>JASTWK010000221.1:0-280910 GCA_030770225.1 Temnothorax unifasciatus
TAACGACCGACAAATAGGATTCATTTGATTTGTGCGCGAGTAGTCGAGACCGTTGATTATACCCGAGGGGGATTAAGTTTGATTAATTTGGTCAAAACGGACAGGGTCCGGACCACCCAATAGATTCAAAAAGACCACAACGGTAATGTTAACTGATCGAGGACAAATAAACAACGGAACATACTCGCTTTGGTATAGTGGCCAAACCACTAACAAAGTGCACGGTGTAAACCGGGCACAAGCCCGAGTCCGACAGGAGCGCGCGCGTACTAAAGGCGAATCGACAACGCGAAACGAACGTAAACCGACATGGTAGGGCGAGATACCATACGGGACACGAATATAGATAACCACCCGCATAATTATGAATAAACGACGCGGCGGAATGAATTGGCAGCGATAGTTGCGCGCGAGGCACGTCCACCCCGAGAGGCGGTGACCACGGGGGTATGGTACACGCAGGAGACTATCCACCCAGTGGGGCGACTGGTTGGATTGCGAACAGGTAAACGCGGTATAGACAAGCATAAAATGACACTCGGTCAGCGGACCGGAAGTAGCGAAATAGGAGATCGCGATACCATGATCAGATGGTCAGGGTGCCCGACTACCCAGCCGCCAGATAGGGTTAAAAACTCCGTATAGCGGGTGGAGAGCCACCCGGAAAACAGAAACCAGTGGTGCTCAACCAGAGAAAGTCCGTGGATTGCGGAGATCCTGAACCACAGGCGATACGGTTCAGAGAAGTCACCGAGTATATGGCTGAGAGGGGCGACGAACATACCGGGTGAAGCGAAAGTCGCACAGAAAGACATAGCGAGCGATACGGGGGCCACCCGATGGCCGGAACGCGCGGGCACACAGCGAACGGTATCAATGTAACGGGTGTACCGCGGAAAAAGTAGAAAATGGTACGCGTGCTCGGAAAACCGACGGGGCGGCGAGAACCGCGAATGCACGAAAAGGCGTTTGAAGAGGCCACAAAGTTATTAAATGACCAATCTCGGACAGCGACCGCGTGGTTCCTGAGAACGGGGTACCAGGGTCAGGGAAAAACCACGAAGACACGGGGCGAACTCGGGATAGCTAGGCCAGGGAAAAGAGGGGACGGTAAAACAAACGAAAAACAAAACCCCATCGCGTAGGGTCCCCGAGTGTGGTAGTTCGTAGTGCCACGAGGGGCGCCAAAGACCCATGTTGGCGGAGCGTGTGAGTAATGAGCGAACAGGCAAAGATGTAAGCGACCTATGTAAATGCCGAGGGTCACCTTCCGATACGACGAATATCGAAACGTGAGAATATGCGAAAGCATGAACAAAAGGAGCGTACGGCAGGTGGAACGAGGCATATGGTCGAACAATAGCGATAAACTGTATGAAGAAGTTGTTTGCGCGCGAGGAATGTGAAAGTAAGAACCATATGGCGAAGAGTATGGAACGCGGAAGTAAGTGACTGCGTGAATACCGGGGCGACAGATCCGCCCAGAGCAATCGAGCCAAGGCGTGGCCAACCGAAAAGGGAAATCGGCCCGGGGATTGGTGGTCCACTTCAGAGAGGGGAGAAAAGCGCCGGGTTCACCGGGTATATCTTGGAGCGCCGAGGGCGAATCGAGGAGTCCACGCCAAGTTTGGAAAGAGTCAAGTCGCTAGCTAGAATCTCTGATTGTAATTAGATAGTTGCGAAAATCGGTGGCGTGGATCATCCCGCGGTCAACGCGTAAAATTGTCCGAATCAGCGAGTACTTAAATCATTGTATTACCTGAAACTGAAGAAAATAGATTATATTTTATTATCTAAAAGCACAGTAGATTGATTAAATTCATTTGATTACGGCTTACCTACCTAAAAGACATACTTGCCTGATCCTGATACTTACCTGTGGGCGATCCAAGTCCGTGTGGGGAGATCCCGAGCCGGTCCAGCGTAGATCCGGAGACACAGTCAGCGGTGCACAGCTGCAGTCCAGAAGAGATCCCAGGTGCTTGGTCCAGCGGCGGTCAGAGATCCAGCGGCGACGAGACGACCTGAAACAGAAAAGGTAGAGGAATTAGCGTGGCGTCGAAGGGTTGGGGGACAGTCCGTATAACGATAAAAAATCCTTTCTCGTTTGAGGGTTAAAATCGAGTGGCGACCGTGTCGGTGACACCGAAAGATAGTAAAGGGGGGAAGATACCTCCTCCGTTCGGTTACAGTACCGATCGGTCTAGTCAGTCAAGGGGCGGTTCCCGCTACGTGGTTTCCGTAATACCGACCGGGCTAGTTTATCAAGGGGCGGTTCCCGCCCCTTGGTTCCCGTAGTACCGACCGGGTTAGTCAGTCAAGTGGCGGTTCCCGCTACGTGGTTCCCGTAGTACCGACGGGGCTAGTCTATCAGGGGTGGTTCCCACCTCTTGGTTCCCGTAGTACCGATCGGGCTAGTCAGTCAGGGGGCGGTTTCCGCCCCTTGGTTCCCGTAGTACCGACCGAACTAATCAATCAGTGGGAGGTTCCCGTCCTTTGGTTCCCGTAGTACCGAGCGGGCTAGTCAGTCAGGGGGCGGTTCCCACCTCTTGGTTCCCGTAGTACCGATCGGGCTAGTCAGTCAGGGGGCGGTTTTCGTCACGCCGAGGTTTATCGGCGCGTGAAGGAGCTGCCACTCTTCGGAGGCCGCGTGTTGGACAGGGCGCGCCAGCAGGTTAGGGCCCAGGAAAAGACGGTCCTTGTCCGTAGGTGGGCGGAGTCTCTCGCCCACTGCGAATTCGGACAAAGGACCGTGGATGCCATCCGGCCCCATCTAGCGGAATGGCTGGATGGGCGGAGACGCGGAGTCACATTCCATATGGTGCAGGTACTGACCGGACACGGATGTTTCGGAAGGTACCTGCACAAAATTGGGAAAGAGGCTACCACTAAATGTCACCACTGCGACGAGAGGGAGGACACGGCGCAGCATACGCTTGAATTCTGCCCAGCATGGGCTGAGCAGCGCCGTGTCCTTCGGGGGGAGGTTGGACAGGACCTCTCCCTCCCGGCTATTGTGGCGGCAATAGTCGGGGACGATGATAAGTGGCATGCGTTTTCCACATTTTGTGGAAGCGTTATGTCTAGGAAGGAGAATGCGGAGAGGATTCGGAGGGGAGAGCGCCTTCCCCCTCAATGAATCCTCCTCCGATCAGATCTACGGTGACACCTGTCACCGTCCGCCGCGGGAATTAATCGCTGCGGACTGAGTCGTCTAGGCGACTCGAGAGGAGCCTCCGGGTGCTAATTGCCCGGAGGACGGGAGGCTCGGCACTTCGGCGGGAATCCGGAGTGTCGAGCCAGCCTCCCATAACATCGGGAGGGGCGGCGAGGCAGCGGTACCCCTACCTCGCCGCCAACGATCACAGGGCTAACAAACCAGGGCCACAAGCCCGAGGTGGCCGGCCCAGTTAGGGCCCGGCGCTGGGGGGTGCCCGGATGCAATATTAACTAGTTCCCGGGCATCCCCCAATCAGCGCAGAGAAGGGTACCGGTGGGGTTTTAGTGGGTAGGCCCGGCGACGCGAACTGACGTGCCGCCGGGAAAGTCCCACATACCCCCTCGTCCTCACCCCGGAGGCGAGGGGGATGCGTAACGCATTTCCCCACCTAAAAAAAAAAAAAAAAAAAAAAGGCGGTTTTCGCCCTTTGGTTCCCTTAGTACCGACCGGGCTAGTCAGTCAGGGGCGGTTTTTGCCCCTTGGTTCCCGTAGTACCGAGCGGGCTAGTCAGTCAGGGGGCGGTTTTTGCCCCTTGGTTCCCGTAGTACCGAGCGGGCTAGTCAGTCAGGGGCGGTTCCCACCTCTTGGTTCCCGTAGTACCGATCGGGCTAGTTAGTCAGGGGGCGGTTTTCGCCCTTTTGGTTCCCGTAGTACCGACCGGGCTATTCAGTCAAGGGGCGGTTCCCGCTACGTGGTTCCCGTAATACCGACCGGGCTAGTCAATCAGGGGGCGGTTCCCGCCCCTTGGTTTCCGTAGTACCGAGCGGGCTAGTCAATCAGGGGGCGGTTCCCGCCCCTTGGTTCCCGTAGTACCGATCGGGCTAGTCAGTCAAGGGGCGGTTCCCGCTACGTGGTTCCCGTAGTACCGAGCGGGCTAGTCAGTCAAGGGGCGGTTTTCGCCCTTTGGTTCCCTTAGTACCGACCGGGCTAGTCAATGGGGGCGCTTTCCGCCTCTTGGTTCCCGTAGTACCTGTAACCGTACGGAGGCCCGATCTACCCCCATCTACGCAATTTTATTCTTTTCCGACACGGTCGCCACTCGATTTCACCCCGGAAAACGAGAAAGATTTGAAATTGCCTATTATTCTAACCTTTCGATGCCCCCGCTGATTCCTATTTTACCCTTTTCTGTTTCAGGTCGCCTGGTCGTCGCTGGATTCTGGATCGTCGCTGGATTGAGTGCCTCGGACCTCTCTTGGATTGCAGCTGTGCACCGCTGACTGTGTCGCTGGACCTTCGCTCATACGTCGCCGTTGGATCTTCCCAGACGGACTCAGGATTGCCCCAGGTAGGTATCGGATATCAGGTAGGTATTTCGGTAAAGGTAGGTATTCCGCACACGAGTCAATTATTAAATCGAGATTTGATTAATCGGTAAAATATAATTTATTTTACTTATTTCAGGTAATACAACGATTTAAGGTACTCGCGGATTAATACAATTTAACGCGTTTACCGCAGGATGTTCCACGCCTCGAACGCTCGCAACTATCTACCGAGATGACAATGGTAAGTGATGAGTTTTCTAAGTAATTTGCTTCTAATGACTCTAGCTCGCGACCTTTCGCTATTGGGACTTGGCGTGGACTCGAATCGAATCATCGAATCCTCTCTCTTCTCTCGAGGCGTGAACTCCCCGATTCGCTTTTCTGTCCGCCATATATACTCGCTCGTGAACGGCGTTCGCTCCCTTCCCGAGATTCACGGCCAATCATTGGATCGATATCCCTTCGCAGGTAGCCACGCCCCGACTCGCTCGCTCTGGGCGGATCCCTCGTTCCTATACGCAAGTCGTCACTTACTTCCGCGTTCCATACATCTCGCCAGATGGTTCCAACTTTCACATTCCTTGCGCGCAAACAACTTCTTCATGCATTCCTTCGTCATTGTCCGACCATATGCCCCGTTTCACCTGCCGTACGCTTCTTTTGTTCTTACTTCCGCATATTCGCACGTACCACTATTTATTGTAACAGAAGGTGATTCGCGGCATTTACATAACTCGATCGGACGCTCATTCGCTCGCTTTTCGGGCACACACTCCGCACACATGGGTCCGCGGCGCTTTACGTGGTACCCCGAACTTCTAAACGCGCCAACCTATCGCAATGGGGTTTCGCTGTTGGTTCACCTCATCGACCCCCTTTTACACTGGGCCTGCCATCCCGAGCTCGGCCCGTGCCTTCCCGGATTTCGGTCCCCCATGGTACTCCGATCTCGGGAACCACGCGGTCAAAGTTCGTGGTTTGCCTATCGATCGTTTGGTGACCTCCCCTTGAATGTTTTAACATACTCACGATTCGCGCCCCTCCGCCAGTTTCGCGAGTCGCTGTACCACGCGGTATCGTTTTGCGGCGAACACCCGGTATGTTGATGTTCAGTGGCTATGCTTTCGCGTCTATTACTTAAACCCTCGCATTGAGCACCTCGGGCCCTTAACTTTGCGCAGTGGTTCTCGCTCGATGAGACGCCTCGAACGCGCGTTGGTCATCGAAAACGATCCCGGCGTTATTCACACGATATTTGTTAATCGGTTCTTTATCTCCCCGCGTGATTTAATTACCTACATATCTCTCCCCCGCGCTTCGTGCTCCGGTTGTGGAGATGCATTTACCACGCAGTCACTCTCAACCTTATGGAGACTGAATCGATTTACTAAGTCGGTGACCTGTTAAACCAAACCAAGTGTGCATCTTCGTTAAACAAATAAATGAATCGTCTGGTATCATGAATCTAACACCGTTCCGTGATAAATGAAAACTTTAGACTGGCCAATTAAAAGAAAAGACAAACCATCGTCTCGCGTTCCTATCGTAACAAAATAACTAGACCTGCTTTTACTTCACGCAATTCGATCTGCCTGATCGATATCCTTAATTCTAATTTTATTTATACTGACTTTATTCTAATATCGGCCCCCAGCGGTGGCCTTTGACTTTTAAAGTAACTTAATATTTTTTATTTTCAACAAACTTAAATTACTACACGCTTAACCTAAGCTATTTACATATGCGCTCTCGTGCGCTTACTGCTTCTCCTGCGGAAGCTTTGTCGGCCCGGTCACCACGTCTCCTAGGGCCGCCCATACCATTTTTGGTACGGTCTTTCGGAGTTCGTGCATCGCTACGTTGACCGGCGCTGTCACCTTGGCGCCCTTGCGCCCCTTGGCGAGGACGACGTTCTCCACCACAGTAGGCTTCGATTTCGGCGGTGGGGAGTTGGTCGCGACTGCAGCCGTCGGCTGCAGTACCGACCGGGCTAGTCAGTCAAGGGCGGTTCCCGCTACGTGAATCCCGTAGTACCGACCGGGCTAGTCAGTCAGGGGGCGGTTCCCGCCCCTTGGTTCCCGTAGTACCGACCGGGCTAGTCAGTCAGTGGGCGGTTCCCGCTACGTGGTTCCCGTAGTACCGACCGGGCTAGTCAATCAGGGGGCGGTTCCCGCCCCTTGGTTCCCGTAGTACCGACCGGGCTAGTCAATCAGGGGGCGGTTCCCGCCTTTTGGTTCCCGTAGTACCGACCAAACTAATCAATCAGTGGGCGGTTTCCGCCCCTTGGTTCCCGTAGTACCGAGCGGGCTAGTCAATCAGTGGCGGTTTCCGCCCCTTGGTTCCCGTAGTACCGACCGGGCTAGTCAGTCAAGGGGCGGTTCCCTCTACGTGGTTCCTGTAGTTCCGACCAGGCTAGTCAATCAGGGGGCGGTTTCCGCCCCTTGGTTCCCGTAGTACCGACCAGGCTAGTCAATCAGGGGGCGGTTCCCGCCCCTTGGTTCCCGTAGTACCGAGCGGGCTAGTCAATCAGTGGCGGTTTCCGCCCCTTGGTTCCCGTAGTACCGACCGGGCTAGTCAGTCAAGGGGCGGTTCCCGCTACGTGAATCCCGTAGTACCGACCGGGCTAGTCAGTCAAGGGGCGGTTTCCGCTACGTGAATCCCGTAGTACCGACTGGGCTAGTCTATCAGGGGGCGGTTCCCACCTCTTGGTTCCCGTAATACCGACCGGGCTAGTCAATCAGGGGGCGGTTCCCGCCTTTTGGTTCCCGTAGTACCGACCAAACTAATTATTCAGTGGGCGGTTCCCGCCCCTTGATTCCCGTAATACCGACCAAACTAATCAATTAGGGGGCGGTTTTTGTCCATTGGTTTCCGTAGTACCGAGCGGGCTAGTCAGTCAGGGGGCGGTTTTTGCCCCTTGGTTCCCGTAGTACTGATTGATTCGGTACTACGGGAACCAAAGGGCGAAAACCGCCCCCTGACTGACTAGCCCGGTCGGTACTACGGGATTCACGTAGCGGGAACCGCCCCTTGACTGACTAGCCCGGTCGGTACTACGGGAACCAAGGGGCGGGAACCGCCACTGATTGACTAGCCCGGTCGGTACTACGGGAACCAAGGGGCGGAAAGCGCCCCCTGACTGACTAGCCCGATCGGTACTACGGGAACCAAGAGGTGGGAACCACCCCTGATAAACTAGCCCGATCAGTGTCAGGGTGTCAAAGGTGTGGTACGATTCAGGAAGAGTCAATCACCGCGTTTGGCGGGTGTCAAAGGTGTGGTACGATTCAGGAAGAGTCAATCACCGCGTTTGGCGGGTGTCAAAGGTGTGGTACGATTCAGGAAGAGTCAATCACCGCGTTTGGCGGGTGTCAAAGGTGTGGTACGATTCAGGAAGAGTCAATCACCGCGTTTGGCGGGTGTCAAAGGTGTGGTACGATTCAGGAAGAGTCAATCACCCGCGTTTGGCGGGTGTCAAAGGTGTGGTACGATTCAGGAAGAGTCAATCAACGCGGTGCCCCAGACGTGGTACCCTTCAGGAAGAGTCAATCACCGCGGTACCCTACAAAAAGGAAGAGATTAAAGAGATAAAAGAGGACCGAATCGCGCGATCGAGCTGATCGAACATATGCCTAACGAAAGATTTTACTGTGAAGAGTTCTTGACTTTTGCGAAATCTTTTCAAGCGTAAATTATTTATAGGCTCGCAAGATAGATTGGAACAAATTAATGAGAATTAAGAATATTTCTCAAATACGTGTGATATAATCTTGGACTGTCTGGTTCTATTTTCCGTTTTCTTCGCTCAATTTTTCGCTCAATGTTGATAATGGTGATGATCTACAACAGAAAGCTCCCAAGATTTTCCAGGACAATCCGATTGTCACGAGAGCTACAGTAGGATTAACAATTGCAAAACAAATAGATGAAGATGATATGCCGCGAAACTCCGTTAGCTGTACAAAATAATCTATAGATTTTGACAATTTTATCGTTTAAAAGGGTAATTCGTGAACTTAAATTTTAATATTTTTAGATGTCTCGTTAGCAGTTAACTTACTTTAGCAGAAAAATTCTAAAATTTTTAGTAACATGATTCTAAAACAACACTTTGTTAGAAATTCTGAAATGTTGTATTTTGCTACGATCAGTAAACTCGATATTATATTTGTGACGGCATAATTTTTAAAGAATTTTATTCATAATAAATCTCATTAATAACGACAATTGGTACGATCTTAAATTTTAGAGAAGTTTAAAAGACGCTTAGAAAAACTTTAAAGACAAGAAAAAATTTTTTCATTCGAAAAAATTAAGATTTCTTTGAATAATTTCTACAGAGTTCTTCAAATTTTTATGTTGTCTAAATGCTGCATATCACCTTTATCCAATTGCGCCTGCAGTTATGTCGCCTTCGGGGCTGCGTTTCCTTATAAGGGGCAAAAGATAATGATTTTTGTGGCTGCGATGATCGTTATCCATAAAAAAAGGGTTTTGATTCGGTAAAGGGTTCCCCACCAACACACAAACGTTATGTAAACGTTTAAAAATCGTTTTTCGTTCGTAAACCTGCCGAATGGTTTTGTTCTCTAACGATAAAAACGTCCTGTGTGGAGACTAAGTCTAAAAACGCCGCATGAACGTTTTAGAAACGTTCAGATCCGAACTTTATTACCTCCTGATCTCCCCGCATAGAGGGCGTAAGACTCGCAAGCAATACCAATCAGAAGTTTCTAGTATCGTCCAGTATCATCTTGGGCTTGGGTGTCATTTCATCTACTAACCTATACGCGTACGTTTCTCTTGAATCAACTGAATTGAAGTGCAGAGTCTTTATATTTTCGACGACGACAAGGAGAAGAGCGTGAAAGTGGCTTCCTTCCTCGTCCGTTGGTTGTGTTGCTGCGTGCATATCGCGAATAATAATAAGATAATAAAGTCATTCGTGAAAGTGTCGTCCGCGGTTTCGCGCTGCTTCTCTCGGCCAGTCTCCATCTCCGTGCACCCTCTCCGCGCTCATCAACCGTTCCTACGTTCCCTCCCTGGTTCCTTTTTCACCTCTGTCCGTCAGCCAAACGTCCGTATTGTGGCGAAAACGGTGTGAAGAAAGTGATCGCAGAAGAAGAGAAGAAAAGGAGAGGAGGAGAGAGAGAGAGAGAGAGAGAGAGAGAGAGCAAGGAGAATCGATGTGCTTTGGAAGTACTTAATAATGAATGGTAAGTGTTATATCTTTGTATTATTTTGTCTTTTTTTAGTGGTAAACTGTGTATGTACCTACGTATTTGATGTAACGTATTTGATAATAATTTAAATAACATGATATTTGATGTAATATGATAATTTGTGTTACAATTTTATATTATTTTCCTGAGGCTAATCCTTAAGATAATTAATATCTTACACGCATTAAAGAGATTATGATGGTTCTATTCTATTATTTTTATTATATTATAGATCTCTAAAGGCTATATTACATTTGTCGTACGCTTCTCTCGGCCAATCTCCAGCTCCCTCCAACCTCTCCGCGCTCATCATCCGTTCCTAGAGAGAGGAAGGGAGAAAGAGAGAGCGAGAGAGAGAGAGAGAGAGAGAAAGAGAGAGAGAGCAAGGAGAATCGATAGAAGCCTCAATAATGAATGGTAAGTGTTATATCTTTGTATTATTTTGCCTTTTTTACGTGTATGTATCTACGTATTTGATGTAACATATTTGATAATAATTTAAATAACATGATATTTGATGTAACATGATAATTTGTGTTACAATTTTATATTATTTTTCTGAGGCTAATCCTTAAGATAATTAATATCTTACATGCATTAAAGAGGTTATGATAGTTTGATTCTATTATTTTTATTATATTATAGATCTCTAAAGGCTATATTACATTTGTCGTACGCTTCTCTCGGCCAATCTCCAGCTCCCTCCACCCTCTCCGCGCTCATCATCCGTTCCTAGAGAGAGGAAGGGAGAAAGAGAGAACGAGAGAGAGAGAGAGAGAAAGAGAGAGAGAGAGAGAGAGAGAGAGAGCAAGGAGAATCGATAGAAGCCTCAATAATGAATGGTAAGTGTTATATCTTTGTATTATTTTGCCTTTTTTACGTGTATGTACCTACACTGAGAGAAAAATTATTGAATCAACACAACAATTTTGCTTGGCAACATACAATCTTTCGGTTTTATTAAATCAAAACAATTTTGTTGATTTTTCAATTTATTGATCCAATTATTTATTTTATTGAATTAAGTACATGTCTATTATTTTAACAAAATGAAATAATTGAATTCTGAAAATGGTATCATACATAATCATTTGTTTTAAGTTAAAGATCAATTTTGTTAACTCAATGAAATAATTTTGTTGAACCAAGAACATTAACGTTTTTAAAAATAGTAAATTTATTCAAAGAAATATTTAGTTAAAAAATTTTTAACTAAATATTTTATACTATTAATTATACATAATATAACATTAACTCAATATTTATTTGAATAAATTTACTATTTATAAAAACGTTAATGTTCTTGGTTCAACCAAATTATTTTATTGAGTCAAAATCAACATAGTCAACAAACAAAATAGTCAAAAAGAACGAAAGAACAAAATATTTTGTACAAATATTTTGTTAAGCCAATCAAATCATTTGCTTGGCAACATACAATCTTCCGGTTTTATTAAATCAACAAAATTTTTGAAAAAAATAAGTATTTTTCTCAGTGTACGTATTTGATGTAACGCATTTGATAATAATTTAAATAACATGATATTTGATGTAACATGATAATTTGTGTTTGTGACAATTTTAATTGTGTTGTAATTGTGACAATTTTATATTGTTTTTCTGAGGCTAATCCTCAAGATAATTAACATCTTACATGCATTAAAGAAGTTATGATGGTTTGATGTTATTATTTTTATTATATTATAGATCTCTAAAGGCTATATATTACATTTGTCGTACGACTATAAAAATCAAAGTTTTACTTTATAAATTTTTTACACATCTTTATATGATCTTTTTTTATTCAGTATTTTAATATTCAAAGTATTTTTAATTAAATAAAGACTATAATGTTATTTCAATTTTATTTTTCCACTCTGTACCCCGGTTATTTTTATTATGACATATCGTTTTCTGTACTTTTTGGCCGAGAGCTAAATCGTATTTCTTTTAACAGTATTGTATTTTACGAAATGACAGAGTTACACAAACGATCTATCGGGGAGCGAAGGCTAAGGAGATACGCCAAAGCTGAAGCTGAGAAGGTATTCGCTCATATATTAGAAGATGATGAGGATGAGCACATTTTAAACGCGATTACAGCAGATAGTATTATAAATTCACATGAGACTCAAGATATCTCTCAAGATTCTATTAATAATATTAGTGAATCTGCACATAGCAATGAAAATTTACAGCTTTCAATGCAAATAAATGATGATAACAATAGTGAATATGTTTATATGAGACATGATCTATTAGCAAGTATTGAATCAGACAGTAACTCAAGTAATGAAGATGAAGAAGACAATGATGAGGATGAGCAGGTGAAATTCAGGCAATGGCTAAGAGTATGGAACTTAAAACACAATATTACAGTGGAAGCGTGTAGAGAACTTCTTGCAAAACTAAAACCATATCATCCAGACTTGCCCTTAGATCCGCGGACTCTCAATAAGACACCTAGAGTAACATCAAGTGTAGAATTCGGCAACGGTTCCTATGTCCATGTTGGATTAATACCAGGACTTGAAAGACGCCTACAAAATTGTGGACTGAAAAATTTTGGCACAAACAAAATAGGATTGGATGTTAATATTGATGGAATAAATATGACCAAAAGCTGTGTCACTGATGTGTGGCCTATTTTGTGTAGGTCTTTGGATTTAATTGATGACAGACCGTTTGTTGTCGGAATTTTTGTGGGATCAGGTAAACCAGACAATATAAATAAGTATTTGCAAGACTTTATTTTAGAGGTATTAAAATTGAAAAGTGATGGTCTGGTTTTGAATGGTGTGATGCATGAAGTTTATATCAGATGTTTTATTTGTGATGCTCCTGCAAGACAATATCTAAAATGTATTGTGGGTCATGGAGCATATCATGCATGTGAGAGATGTACTCAATCTGGAGAATATGAATTTCATAGAATGTGTTATTCTACTGAGACGCACACACCACGTAGTGATGAAGACTTTGTGAATCAGTCAGATCCTGAGCACCACACTGGAATATCCCCTCTTTTAATTCTACCTGTAAGAATGGTAACACAATTTGTTCTGGATCCTTTTCATTTGGTGTTAGAAGGCGTCACGAAAAGATTTATGACATTTATTTTAAAAGGAACAAAATCAGGAATGCGCCTTACAGCAGCAGAGATTGCTGAAATTGCTGAGAGAATGAAGAACTTACGTGCTCATATTCCATCAGAATTTGCTCGTAAACCAAGAAAAATGGGACTAAACGAGCTTGGAAAATGGAAAGGAACAGAATGGAGATTATTCCTTTTCTACGTTGGCTGCATCGTTCTCAATGATATTCTACCTTCCACTCTATACAATTTATTTCTAATGTTGCAATGCGCAATGATTATTTTGTCTACACCACACTTCAGTAGAAATGAGTCATACATACATTTTGCTCAGGATGTGATAAATAATTTTGTTAAAATTTGTGCACATAGAGGAGTATTTGATAAAAAATTCGTTGTTTATAATGTTCATAATCTCCTACATTTGTGCGATGATGTGAAAAACTTTGGTGTGCTAACTGATTACAGTGCATTTCCTTTTGAAAGTTACTTAGGACAATTAAAAAAATTACTGCAAGCACCAAGCAATCCCCTGCAACAGCTTACAAGAAGGTTAGCTGAGAGAGATTACCTATATGAATACTCGCAAAAATCAAGCGAGTTTACACCAGGAAGACAAGTGCTTGGAAAAGATGAATATAAAATTCTTTCATCCTCTTCATTCACCTTGAGTACCGTCCATAAACGAGACAGTTACTTTCTATATGAGGAAAGCATTGCCACTGCCAAATCTATACAGAAACTTCCAAATGGAAACATTGTCATTATTGCTGACATTTGTGATATCAAAGAAAATTATTTTACTTATCCATGTGAATCTAGTAAGCTTGGTATTTACAATCTTGGAGAAATGTCCTGGAATCGTCGGAATGTTATTGTGCCAATTGAAGTTGTAAAGACAAAATATACCGTCCTACCCTGCAACACAAATATGATAGCTATCCCGATGCTACATTCATTTTAAAGTTGAGTATATAATAAAGCTAATTGTGTGTGGTGGTGTATCTATACTCTATATATCCTGCATCTATATATCTATATATATGTCACGTCGTCTGTCTGTCTGTATGTACGCGAATAACTACTTCCACATTATATAATCTATATGTTCTGGATCTATATGTTCTGTAACTATATGCTTTGCATCTATACGTTTTGCATTTATATGTTCTTATATAATCTTTATAATTTATATGTATATAATTTATTCCTGCATTATGAAAATGTTCTTTTCTATTTTCTGAATTTTGTTGTGTGTGTGTGTGTGTGTGTGTGTGTGTGTGTGTGTGTGTGTGTGTGTGTGTGTGTGTGTGTGTGTGTGTGTGTGTGTGTGTGTGTGTGTGTGTGTGTGTGTGTGTGTGTGTGTGTGTGTGTGTGTGTGTGTGTGTGTGTGTGTGTGTGTGTGTGTGTGTGTGTGTGTGTGTGTGTGTGTGTGCGTGCGCGTGCGCGTGCGCGTGCGCGTGCGCGTGCGCGTGCGCGTGCGCGTGTGCGTGTGCGTGTGCGTGTGCGTGTGTGTGTGTGTGTGTGTGTGTGTGTGTGTGTGTGTGTGTGTGTGAACTGGATTAGTACTAATTTTAATATTTATTTTTAAATCTTTGTTTTCTCGAACGTTGTTGCTATAACTTTGTATGTATATTTTTCTTTAACCTGATGAGGCATTACATTACATTGTATACATGTAATTTCAGAGAAAAAATATGCTATTGCCGATCTTATTAATACTATAAACGGCGAATCATTTGTTGAAGTAAGCGTTGTTGCCTGGAATTGGATCAGTGATGATGGCTCAAAATGTGTCTATCCTACGTATCTACCTCCCAAAAAACAAGCGATTGCAATTCAAGATTGCATGGAGCCCAACTCTCAATTTACATCATATCCCTCAACGATACGTTATTGGTTTGGTGAGTCATTTTGAATGCTTAGTGTTTTTAAACTGTCTTATTTACTTCTATCTCTTATTTATTTCTATCGTGCTTTCATATAGCAACATACTCAGAGGCTCGAGCAAGATTAGATCGAGCAACAATGCATACGGATATTGAGTCTGCGGATGATAAAGCAAGTAGGGCCAAACGCAAAAAAAAACAGATTGACGATGAAATTCAAATGACTCTACAGATGAAGAATTAGACAAGTACCCAAGGAAGAAAAGCAAGAAGGGTGAAAGTGGTATTAGTAATGTCAAGAAGCGCAAAATCCAACCTCCTCAGCTCCCCACCTTTGGTTCTTTGCCATCAGGTAATGAAATTTATCTGTAAAAATAAATTTTTATTTGTAAAGACTTATTTGTGAAGAATTTGTTTGTGATACTTATTTGTAAAACAAATAAGTTTTTTATGCTTTAAATAATCTATTACTTTATTTTCATGTACGTCCAAATCTGATCCAAATATTGTAGTACTAAAATTTGTTTTAAATTTGTTTATCTGTTTTTTTTCTACTTATAAGTAACTTGTTCAATATATCCGTCCTAATGGACTTTAACACATTAACTGATTACTAAACATTGTCTGAGCCCTTTCATATGATAAACTTATTTTCATATTTCTTAGAAAGTTTTTTTTAATCTTCAGATGTCGATGTAAATAAGACAACCCGAAATGTTGAAGTGTCTCCCAAAAGAACATTGAAAGGTGAAATCTCTCGAGGCAATAAAAATTTATCATATAAGAAAACTGAAGGTACCTGTTATTCTTTTGATTAAATCATGTTCAGCACTGTCTTAATTTACTTTGGGATAATGTTAAATTTCACCTCTTTCATGCAAAAAAAAGAGACCTCCACAAAGAGAATATCAAACAAGCCAGGTCAAATTGGTGAGAATAAACGTGGAAAAGAAAATATTGCTCTGAATGATCAACACAACCAATCTGGTATTTATAATAATTTTATTTTTACATTGTAATGGACTTTAACACATTAACTGATTACTAAACATTGTCTGAGCGCTTTTATATGATAAACTTATTTTCATATTTCTTAGAAAGTTTTTTTTAATCTTCAGATGTCGATGTAAATAAGACAACCCGAAATGTTGAAGTGTCTCCCAAAAGAACATTGAAAGGTGAAATCTCTCGAGGCAATAAAAATTTATCATATAAGAAACCTGAAGGTACCTGTTATTCTTTTGATTAAATCATGTTCAGCACTTTCTTAATTTATTTTGGGATAATGTTAAATTTTACCTCTTTCATGCAAAAAAAGAGACCTCCACAAAGAGACAAATATCAAACAAGCCAGGTCAAATTGGTGAGAATAAACGTGGAAAAGAAAATATTGCTCTGAATGATCAACACAACCAATCTGGTATTTATAATAATTTTATTTTTGCATTGTAATACTGCAATCTATGTGACATATGTGGTTTGTATCTGAGATTCTCGCATCAATGCTTTGTAATTTTTAGATGAGAACTGTGAAGAATTGTCTATGGCAGAGTTTGTCTCAAGGATTAATAGTACGGAAAAGAGCAAAACTGGAACAGGTGTGTTTTTTACATAGAGAGTGAGATTACAGATAAGTAATATGGATCTTCACATCATTTTCTGTAGTACACTCAAGTACATTAATGTTTCACCATAAGCAGCATCAAATTTGGATATTTCGAGGTACATGTATCTAGATATTTGTGTATCACTATTTAGGATTGTTTGATAATTTAGCATCATTAAACGTTTGATATGTGTAAAAACTTAAATGTAAACAAAAAGAAATAGCTCATACAATAAGTAAATTTATAAAGTAATTTCGGATTTCTTACTAACAATCATGATGCACAAATATCTATAGATACATACGTCGTACCCGCCAAAAATATTAAAATTTGACGCAAATTTATGTCTTAAGACATTAATGCACCACAATATGCACGAATCTGTGGTAATAAATATTCTTATAATAAGATTAATAAAGAATATACCTCTTCATATAATGTTATTTGCAGGGAATATTGAATTGAAACGTTGTGCCACGAGTACTCCTAACAAAAATGGTACTTGGTCAAAACCAAGTTGTTCTAAAACAGTCAAAGATAATGGTTAGTGATGTTTTTTATTTCAGCATTGTCATAAGCTTACAGAGATATTTTATACTTCTTCTTTTTTACAGCAAATAATGACGAGATTCCAGTCTCATGTGAAGATGATTTTGATTATCATGATGATCGAGAAAAAGATATGTCTGACAGGACATATGAGCCGCATATGGATATGGATATGAATATTAGGGGTTCATCTGATTGTAAGTCAGTTTGTGTACACTCTCTTTATATATCAATTACGCCTTCTTTGATTCTTCTTTACATTTTAATTTGGTTTTTCAGCGAGTTTTCAGAAGCTGACGAAAACAGAAGTCTGGATAACGTAATTCAAGATGAACCATACGAGGACGATCCAGTTCAAACAGATACAGCCGACACAGATGGAAGAAGAACAGGTGTCATAGGTACCATTTACTATATTCATGAGTACAATATTATTTGTATAGTTTGATGAATATTAAATTTAATACATTTCTTGGTTTTCAGCACTTTTGAAACAAATGTATGAGAAAACTAATAAAATAGAAAAAAGGCAGACAAACATGGAAAACAATATCGAGGAGATATTACAACTTCTACGTTCTAGAACAGAGACTTTGACTCACCCTAAAGATTTACCAAAGCTGCCTCTACAAGCTTATGCTGATTCCAAACACTTGGAGGAAAAAATAAATCGAGAAGAGTCACAGAAAGACTATGTTGTAAGTATGAAGAAGTTATTAATTATTCAGTATTCTCGGCTTTTTATTAACATTGTCATATCTTTTTCAGATCAAGAGACTGTGTCTTGCTGCTAGAGGGACCAGTGATAAAGAATGCGCCAAGCGAGTGATGGAAAAATTAATGTCCAATCATGTTGGTACTTTTTACAGTTGGCAGGGAAGTGGCGGAAAGAAAGATTCGTTTAAAAACACTGTTATGATGGAGACTGTAAGACGTAAGTATCTTTTAATTCTGTTATGTTTATTATTCACTCTACTCGATCGTGCCACCAAAACTGTTTTTATCTTCCGCAGTTGCAATAAAGAAACTTCGTCATGATGTGGATATGGGTACTGCTGAAGACGCAATAAAAGACTGGCTCAAATCAAGAAAATTTTCCAAAAATAATGCTATTGCTAATATTGAATAGAATCTGAAAAAAAATTTATGTGTCTATTTTATTTTTAAGATTTGTAAGTCTTAAATAAAAAACGTCTAGTTTTATATATATATATATATGTATATATGTTTGGCATCACACCAAATCAAACAAACTGTCTCAGCAAAAAATTTTTAAGATAAAAAAATTTAAGATTATCTTTTTGTGTCCTAAAAAATTTTAACTGAGACAGTTTTGTTTGATACGATGTGATTCTAGCTTATATTTTATTTTCCGTGAAACACGTTTTCGAGAAACGTTTCACTAACGTTTTGCGAGAACGTTTTATCACAAACGTTGAACAAACGTTAAGCAAACGTTTAGCCAGGTGGACATTTGCACCTTTTATGAACGTTAAGGTTCGAACGTTTCTGAAACGCTTAAATAACGTTTATGTGTTGGTGGGGATATACATACAACAATTTCTATATATATATATATATATATATATATATATATATATATATATATATATATATATATATATATATATATATAGTAAATGAAAATTATTGTTCGGATATCGTCTGTATAGATGGATCATTGCATTCTTTACATTGGAATTATTCCAAATGTACGAATCATGACTGCTGCCAGGGTAACGTGCGTTTACATTCATTATTCTTAAACACCAATCACAGATCTGTAATAAAATGCAATACATAATTATTATATACATTTGTAATAAATGTAAATAATTCATGTTAAATTAATTATTACCAACTGTGTATTAATCGAGTAATAGCCTTTTCTGTTGACGTATATATGCTCGGGATTATTATGTCCTGTTGGAGGAAAGATTGCGATGTGAGTGCAATCGATACATCCAATAGTGCCTGGTAGTTCATATCTTGTATAAAATCTGAAACAAAAAATAGTAATATAATTGTAAAAAAATTAACATTATATAATTATATATTTTATATCATATAGAAAATTTGTATGTATTCTTACTGTATTCGTAATTCATTCAATTCTGCTAAGGTAGAAGGAAATTTTATCCATTGGTCCATAATCTCTTGCCTTGTCATTACATTTATTACTTCATTTATGCAACGAGATACTGTTGGTTGACTCACTGCCATATAAATATTTTTACCGATATCCATTTGATACGAACCACTTGCAAAGAATCGCAATGCTGTCATAACCTGTAGATTTTTGTATTTATGTGCATTATGCACAAATATTATCTTAATTTTAGAATCTTAATTTTAGAATAATTACCTTTGTTGTAGAATCAATTGCAGAAATTCTTGTTTGAGGAGCTAGATATGGTTCAACGAGATCAATAACATATCTTGCTGCAGGTTTACTTAATCGAAAAATTTGAATAAACTTTTTATTTGATAACTCAAAAGGATCATCTCTGTTGTGGAAAATTCTCTCCCGTTCTTCTGCTATATCAGCATTTTCTAATATATGTAAAACTGGTGCATGTACTAGGATGTCTTCCACATCCATTTTTCAATAGCCTAACTTTCTGTTTTCTTCACAGTATAACTTATACTTATACGTTTCTCTTGAAACGTATAGTGGGACCCATTCGTTGCATTGCGAATAATAAATTGCGTATACGTTACCACTTGCGACTGTCAAGAATACTGTTCTAGGGATTTTCAATTGCGATCATTCGCAACTCATCACTTGCGTATACGAAACTATTTCAAGAATAGGGGTCTAGGGATTTTCCATTGCGATCATTCGCAACTCATCACTTGCGTATACGCAACTATTTCAAGAATAGGGCCCCTGGTCAGTTATGTTAGATGTGCACTCCGACATGTTCCAAGATATCGTCGCATAGAAGTTTCCTGGTTGGAGCGCCAGGAAATTTTTCAACCGGATGTAATGTCGTTGTCATTGTGACGCAACGCCTATGGACAAAACCGGAGTACCATCCCAGCAAACGAAAAAGGATTAAAAGATATTAAAATTTTTTAATACCTTTAAATCCCTTTTTTGGCGGAATTAGATGAAATTAGATGGGATTCGAAATGAGATGGTCCAATCCCATGGAATCCAAAAATCCTAGGCAACCGAGCGCCGTGATTGGCCGAGCCTGTGCCTAGGCGACCGAGCGCCGTGATTGGCGAACAGCGATCCGTGCTATGCGGATGTCTAGCCCTGGTGAGGCGATTAATTCCGTAAGAGCGGCTCGCGCTGTATAGGCGACCGGCGCCGAGGAGGCAATCAACGCCGTAGGCGACTTGCGCCGAGGAGGCGATTAACGCCGTAGGCGACTTGCGCCGAGGATGCGTAGCGTCTGAGCGCTCTTGCCTTCGGCGACTGGCGCCGGAAAAGAAAAGACTTAATTAATTGTGGTCCCGTCGGGGACCTCCTTATATACTGGACGGTGCGGAATTTTGAACTCGAGAAGGTGCCGCGACGATGCGACGCCTAGCGGCATCGATGCGAACTGCCGGTAATGCAGGAATTCGATATATACATATTGATTTCCAAATTTGGGATTCAATGGTATTTATTTCATTGTCGGAATAGTCGGAATTCAATGGAGTTCAACACGGACACTTTTCAATCCCTATCCTGGCATTCAATGGTATTCATTTTATTGTCAGAATAGACGGAATTCAATAGAATTCAATACGGAAATTTTTAATTCCTAGTTTGGCATTCAATGGTATTCATTTCGTTAACGGAATCAATGGTATTCAATGGAATTCATGACGAAACTTTCCAATCCCTAACCTGGCATTCATTTCGTTACGTTTTTGTGTCGGAATTGAATGGGATTCAAAAAAGACAAATTCTTTCCAAAATAAGGAATTCCATGATATTGAAACTATTTCAATCCCTTTTTTGGACAAAATGGAATTCGGAAAGTCCTTAATTGAATTCCTGGCAATCCCGTTTTAATTCTTTTCAATCTTTTTTCGTTTGCTGGGATCCTCTCTCAATATTCATATAGGAACACAATAGATAAGAACACAGTATCAATCAAAGCAACTCACAGATTTAACATAATGCATTGTAGTCAAGTCGCAACGCCCGTCAATTATACAGAGATCGATGTGTCTCATAGGACGTTCACACAGAGAATGGCACGTTTGCTTTAAACAAGATATCGACGACGCAGGGGAGGTCACGCGTAACAACAAGTCCGCGTAACAACAATAATTTTAAATTTTAACAAGTCCGTCGATAACGCCAATATATGTTTCTGGTATATCTTCCGTATCCGTCTGCAAATTTAAACCTTCTCTTTGCCTTTTTATGTAGATCATTTCTGATATTAGGCGTTTATTCAGGGACGGTTCTTGATCCAATATCTCCACATCTTTCCAATTAAAATCGTGGTCATACCGTAATCTGTGGTCCGTTAAGACCGAAGCCTTACTTAGTTATTTATTTAGTATAAATTATATTTGTTTTTATTATACAAATATTGCAAGAATTAGCTTTTACGTGTTATTATTATTAGTCTCTTACCAGAGGATTGATGATGGAGATGTCTGCGGTGGTGGTGGTGGTGGTGCCGCGAATCTAGCTCTTCCTATAAAATTTAATATTTATAATATTCGTTATTTTTAATGATTAATTTTATTATTTCTAACTTACGTGGTGGTACTGCCTCCTCAGCAATGTTGTCTTCCGCTCGGCGTCTCTGTCCTCGTCGGACCGGTTGGACAGCGACAATGCGGTTCCCCTCTATTAAATTAATTTAAATTTTAATGATAAACTCCACTGTATTAAAATTTTAAGGTGCAATTTTTATTTCTAACACTTACCTGTTACTCCGTTACGATACAGGAACTTCGCTATATGGTCTCTTCCTGCGTCTTCTTCATCGTGACCACAAGCTCCACGCATTTCCACTAAGTGTAAAATAAGCTCCACCAATTTTTTATTTGCTCTGCAGTAACCCAGTTCATGAATAACACATAACAGGGTACTGGAGCACCCACGCGTGAAACGTGCGAAAAGATTATAATTCGCCTCTTCGTCGTTTGTCACTGCTTCTACAAACTCCCGCTCATTAAACACTTCTACAAACTCTTGCCCATTAAAGTGTTTGCATCAACTCACTTTTAAAAAATCGATCAAAATTGCGCGGAGAGACATTTTGAAGCACTTTACTTGACTAACCAACTAAGAGCGTACAAGACAACTTCAGTACGATCGGACAAGTAAGGACTCTCTGCTATCGAAAAAACCTAAGTAACAAGTGGTAGACGTAATCTTTGTATCTCGAAAAATCTCGAAAAAATCTAAGCACTAGTATCTTTATTTCCAAAAAATTATAACCGAAGTGATACACATCACAAAATTATGGTACCTTATAAAAAAAGAGTCGCGCTTTAAGTGATCTATTACAATTACAAAAAAGAAATGATATCTCTGTAAATTACAGCGCCAATTACAAAGAGAACATATATATTGCCTCAAAAAATAATTGTTGCACTACTTTGAAAAATCTTTACATTGTGTCAATTAGAAAAAGAATGTATGATAACAATTTTATAAGATTAAAAAATTTTATTTAAATTTAACAAGGAAATACAAGATATTTAAATACAAAGTTTACATGTGTATTTTTTAGTGGTCACAAAGAATTACAGAGGTAACAGTACAAAATAAAAATATTTTATTAAAATATTTAATCCAACGAGAGAATACAAAGTATTTAAATACAAAGTTTATATATGTTTTTTTCAATAGAATAAAAGATTTAATCACAAAGAATTACAGAGGTAACAGTACAAAATAAAAATATTTTATTAAAATACATAAATTTTTTTTGTAAAAAAACTTGGCGCTGCTAGACCTCGAAATTGTAAATAAATAAATAAACTTATCCCATACTTAATTACAAGCCGCATTATTCGCCGTCGTCACACACACCCATATCACTCGCTCGCACATACACACCACGCTGATAATCATTTTGTTACTTCTGTCGCATTCTTCTCTGAATTATTTTTATTTATTGTTGTCCTTATTTATTTACAATTTCGAGGTCTAGCAGCGCCAAGTTTTTTTACAAGAAAAATTTATGTATTTTAATAAAATATTTTTATTTTGTACTGTTACCTTTGTAATTCTTTGTGATTAAATCTTTTATTCTATTGAAAAAAACATATATAAACTTTGTATTTAAATACTTTGTATTCTCTCGTTGGATTAAATATTTTAATAAAATATTTTTATTTTGTACTGTTACCTCTGTAATTCTTTGTGACCACTAAAAAATACACATGTAAACTTTGTATTTAAATATCTTGTATTCCCTTGTTAAATTTAAATAAAATTTTTTAATCTTATAAAATTGTTATCATACATTCTTTTTCTAATTGACACAATGTAAAGATTTTTCAAAGTAGTGCAACAATTATTTTTTGAGGCAATATATATGTTCTCTTTGTAATTGGCGCTGTAATTTACAGAGATATCATTTCTTTTGTGTAATTGTAATAGATCACTTAAAGCGCGACTCTTTTTTTATAAGGTACCATAATTTTGTGATGTGTATCACTTCGGTTATAATTTTTTGGAAATAAAGATACTAGTGCTTAGATTTTTTCGAGATTTTTCGAGATACAAAGATTACGTCTACCACTTGTTACTTAGGTTTTTTCGAGGTATAATACTACCACTTTCTTTTTTTTCGAGGTAACAACATATACACTACTATGCGTGTACTTGGCGCCTTTTTTTACCTTTTTTTTAAGAAAGGTAATTTTGTACGGATATCACGCCTTTTTGTAGTATTATGCATTTTATAAACAGTATGTACAGGGTAAAGCTATTTGGAGGTATAATACTACCACTTTGTTTTTTTCGAGGTAACAACATAATACATATACACTACTATGCGTGTACTTGGCACCTTTTTTTACCTTTTTTTTAAAAAAGGTAATTTTGTACAGATATCACGCCTTTTTGTAGTGTTACGCATCTTAATCTTATAACCAATATATCTATAATCTTATAAACAGTATGTACAAGGTGTGTGAAGCTAAAGGTGTTACGGACTATTATTTCTAAAGAAAACAATTTAATATTTTGCTTAGTTTTTTAAAAATAATAATCTGTAACCCTTTTAGTTGTACACCTTGTATATATTTTCCAATTTTAACATAAAACATAATCGCAATATAGTAAAAAGTCACAGCATAGTGTGAAAATAAAATTGACTAAATCGCGTACTTTTGATATAATTATGCAATCTATTTATCAAATCTCTCACTCGTACAGCATATAAAAGAACGTGATTTCGGTCATATGTTTTACTACTGTTCTCTCTGTGGTGAATCTTCTTATTTTCCTTCAAACATCAGCACCACTTTTACGTATCATGATGATTTAATTGTCATAAATTTAATGTATATTACATGTAATAGATCTGAATTACGATTACCATTGAAATTAATGTATCTTTGAATACGTTATTGTAAATATTAGCGGAACGAATTAGTTTCATGAAAAAATGCCGTATTTACAGGTTCGATGTTAACAAAGGAAAGCGTGCGACGTGCGTAATGCGCAAAGATTCTGTGCTATCTTTTCCTATACTGCTCAATCTTGTATGAAACGTTGATGAAGTCACATATGTAAACACATAGATAATTCCTTAATATTTTACAATCATCCTTGAGCAGTTAAATAGGGAAAGACACAGTACTTATGGAAAACAAGATTTTTATAAAGAGTATGACAGATTCATGTTATCTCTTTCCTTTGATATTTCTTTATGAGCTATATTGCACAAGAATATGCTTAAATCAAGATTTTGTGATGTATTATCCGTAATTATCCATCATAATTTTTTTATATAATTATCTTTGCTATTTTAAGTTTATTTTTGTATCTGAATATCTGTTTAAAGAACAAGAGATGAGAATATGAAAACTTTTACAACTGCCTGCTATGTTATTGTTTAAATCAATCATTGTATATTACTGTCCAATTAGATTGTAAATATATAACTAAAATATTGATTAATCTGATTGATTTTAATATATCACACCTATAACACTGCGCAATATCAACGTTAAATAAAAATTCAACCTAATAACTAAATTGCAAAGTTTACTTCTACAATCGTAAATCAATAGACATTGCGTCCTTCAGAAATATTACGACATCCATATAATCAACGTTTCTACATCAACATATTAATTCTATCGCATCTCTGCAGTTTCATAGTAGGAAGTCACTTAGCATTATTCATTAATATTACCGCTATTTTGTTCACTATAAAACTATTTAAAAGTTCTATTCTGTGTATCGGATAACGTTATCAAAGAGCAAATTATACAATGATTAAGCAGTCTTAAACAAATTGGCGCGATATATATCTGTACAGGAATCTGAGGAACTGCGAGTCGCAGACGCCGATATAAATCATACTTTCAATCTCTTCCATCAACTTTAATATTTGATCTAATATTATATATTTTTGAATGATCGGGTTTGTTAGATTGGGCACGTATTACTGAATTTTTCGACACGTGCAATTATTTGAACACGTCTTCCAACGAGATTTTATTTTTCCGATATTCCTCCGACATAATTGTATATATTTTCACCATCATTAACCTCAGTGCTGATTCAATATCTAGAAGGCTCTTCACATATGTCCACAATGCATCTTGCCAAGACGATGCTATCTGTCGCAAAGACTTGCGTATATGGCACGATATAATACACCTGCACGGAAAATATTTCTCTATATTTATTTACATGATGATGAACTCGGCGCTACAGCCCGGTGTGGGCCTTGGCCTCCCTTACGTTAATTATTTATTTACATACAACAAACAATTAAGTCTATAGGCACGAGGAAAAAGCGGGCCTCTGTTCACATTTAACGTTCACAATGATGATATTTGTGTTATGCACGATGCTTCTGTCGAAATCGAGGAATCACATGCCGGAAAAGTTTTACTTAGGCATTTATCATTAAAAGAATACTTTGTATAATTCTCTTTCATGTTATTTTTTAATTTTTTCTTATTAGATCATGGTACAAGATGAACAAACACATTTTTCCAGTGAGTAGATGGGAACCTTTTGATCCAACGAAAAGTTACGACAAGTATACAGTGTCGGATAAAAATAGAAAGAAAGATACAATTTGATAAACTTAGATTCAACGAATTATCCAATTTCTTTTAAAGGATTCAGATTCAAAGGACTTATATAAATATTGTAAATAACTTTGTTTCATCGTACAATTAATTCATTATACAACAGATTGTAATGTGTGTATATATATATATATATATATATATATATATATATATATATATATATTGTAGCTACATTGTATTTTTAAAGACTGTGATTTTAATTCATTCAGTTATGTGATAATATTTAATTCATTTACTCGATTATGTAGCTCTACTAAATTACAGTCCTTTGAATCTGAATACTTTAAACGTAATTGGACAATTTGTTGAATCTAAGTTTATCAAATTGTATCTTTCTTTCTATTTTTATCCGACACTGTATACTTGTCGTAACCTTTCATTGGATCAAAAAATTCCCATCTACTTGCTGGAAAAATGTGTTTGTTTCTTTCATACCATGATCTAATGAGAAATAACATAAAAGAGAATTATACAAAGTATTCTTTTAATGATAAATACCTAAGTAAAACTTTTCCGGCATGTGATTCCTCGGTTCCGAAAGAAGCATCGTGCATAACACGAATATCATCGTAAACGTCAATGTGAACAGGGGCTCGCTCTTTCCTCGTGCCTAATTGCAATATTACATACATTAAAATAACATGCCAACATTGTGATATTGCTTCATAAGTTTTATCATTTAGTTATCTTTACCTTAGTTTCAATAAAATCGTAAAACGTATAATGGTGCGGTAATATAAGAACCTCCTCAACATATATTAACTGATTTGCCATTACTGTTTTAAGCTCGCTGAATTCACGCCTCAGAACTTCTAAACATCTCTGAAGAAGCTAATAGATAGAATTACCTGTATCTGAAAATTTAATTTATGCAGCAGCAGAACATTATATATCACACCAACGTTACTCCAAAAGTGACACTGGAGTATCTCCAAATCACTGAGACATTCACCTTTCTTCATTGTAACACTCCGACGATAGCCAGATCCATCCCAATAACTGAATGTGACCTCAATTTCTTTTTCCTTCAACGCGTTCTGCTTTTTAGCCCATTCTTGTCCCAATTCTTCCCTAAGTTTATTTTCGTCCTCTTCCTTTTCCCTATCCGGCAAGAAACTTGTATCTACATCTGGATTTTTCTTAATCTTCGTAATCGCGAGGCCATCAGATTGCACATTTTCTACGGAGATTTTTCGGCATTGTCTTCGTCAGAAGACATTTCAGCTTCATCTTCGTCTTAAATCACATAACATTCAGAGCAGTGGGCAGAAATCATATATATATATATATATATATATATATATATATATATATATATATATATATATATTCACGTCAAACCGCATATATAACATCGTGTTATTTTTACATTTTATATATATCATTCGAACATTCGAATAAAAAAACCTCCGGTCAGCTGATCGGCGCACGGACTCGTATCTCGCGCGCATCGCCTTTCGTCCAATTAGTATTAGTTATTAATGTCTCCATCAGACTCTTAAGTAGCAAATTTTATCCAATTAGCACATTATAAATACTATGCTTTATTAACGGATAATACCAAATTCGATGCGAAAAGAACGAATATCCCATCATTAGCCATCGGAAACACCAGGCACTAGGGAAGACGTTGTGCATCTCTCTCACTCTTATAACGGTATATAAATATTATAGTAAAAAACTGAGGAGTAAGTTTGGACAGAAGCTGAATAAAAAGATGAAGAAATTTTAATTGATAAAGCTGGAAAAGTACTTACATAAAACAAAATAAAAAAAGTCAATGGATTGTGAATCTGTGTATTGGAAATAAAAGTAAAAATCCTCAAGAATTATGCCTAAAGAAATTTTAATTCATATTAAGAACAAGACAAATTATACGTATAAATTATAACTAGGTTGTAATGTTATTAATATCGAATATAAGTACAAAAATATATTTGAAAATCATTATAATATAAAAAGATTAAATCTCAACAAAAAGATTTTAATTCTCAAATATATGTGTAAATTTGTTAATCGGAGGACAACTAGACAATTGTTCGCGTCGTTATATGTGTGATTTAGCGATTACATTTTGCTTAAAATACTTTCTATAGGTTTTTTGAATAACGTTTTATTCACGGCGGCGACTTCAGTCATTATACTTTTCTGCTCTTCAGATAGTGCTGTATTAACTTTTAAAAATGACAGCACAAGCTTTCCAAAGTTCTTATCTTTGGAATAATAAAGTGCCTTCTCTGAGAATAGTTTGATAATTTGATCGGTCATGTTGTGGTCCAGTCTTATGGATAAAAATTTTGCAATATAGATATATGTGCCACAATTTCAATTCCTGGAAACGCGCAAGAAACTCTCTGCAAAAAATATATTTAAAAAATCATTAAATCTACTTGCGATTTCCATAATTTCAATTTTTATAATTGAATAAAATTGTATTCAAATATAAAATAATTATTTAAATTTAAGTTTAAATAATCTCTTAGTTTTCAGGTGAAATTAACCTGGACTGTATCACATGATTGTGTGAAACTTACTTTAAGAGAATTGCTTTCCTTTCCTGGTCAAATGTGTTCACAATGGTGGTGACCAACGTTACGTCTTTCAACTCAGTATTGAGAATAGGAACAAATATAAATTGCTGAACCTCATCGGGAAATATTTTAATGCATTCAACAATAGCAGATGACAATAAACGAGATGGCTCCACGAGTTCGACTATCTATGAACAAAGTACGAACAATAATTAATGTGCGTATGAGGAAAAAGTATCTAGTAAAATCGGTAATATACCATTGGTACCTTCGGTAGCAAGATATGCGTGCAAAATGTATTGATATACTTCATTTTCTGGTCGATAGTCATATCGCTCATCGACAGACACAGATTATAGATATCCTTGGGACTTAATTTTCCTCTCATCTCGTCCACTAGTGGGACAAGATCCTCATCGGATAAGCTTTCTAACTGAGCGAAGTCTAGCCTGCCGTTATTTCGTTCTAAAGTCTCACAGGCGCATTCTAAAATATCACACTTTTGTGGTAATGCGACAGCAGGTTTCTCTGGTTCTGCTGCTCTCTCGACTTGCGTGAAGTAAAACTGAGTAGATTGTAATGGCACTGATTGATTTGTGACACACATTATTTGGGACTCGCTATTGTTCGTCGGCTCATCAGTATCGTCGCTATCTTCACTTTCGGAACATATTTCTTCTTTATCCTACATGAACAATGAACATTGAACAATGCATTCACAATAATCACATTATCTGTATATGTACGTAACTTGAAGTGGCCTAATATTAATGATTTTTTGTTCTCATAATTATTTCATGTTTATAAGTACTAAGGAGAACACATGTCAGTTTAAAAGTTAAATAATATAAAACGATTGTGCAAACTTTGTTTAGAGACTGTAATTTGTAAGCAACACGTGCGATTCTAACCTGTCCAGCTATAATTTTCCACATTGGATTAGCCTGGGCGATATCATCTTTCAACGCTTCCTTGACAGATTCGAGTCTCGTCATGATTTCTTCCGATAATGTATACTTCTGGAAAAAGGCTTCCGAATCCGTATATTATTTACAATAAATATCTTCTTAATCGCGGGGCCATCAGATTGCACATTTTCTGACTGCGGGGATTTTTTGGCATTGTCTTCGTCAGAAGACATCTCAGCTTCATCTTCGTCTTCGTCCAAATTAAAGCTTGAATCTGTCTCTTCTGTTTGTTCTTTTCTGCCTGCTTCGCCGCTAGCGTTCTTTCCTTTTCCTGCTCTTTTTCACGTCCTTCTAATAAAACACTGGGCAAAAATCACAACATTCAGAGCACTGAGCAGAATCACATCACATATATATATATATATATATATATATATATATATATATATATATATTCACGCCAAACCGCATATATAACATCGTGTTATTTACATTACATTTAACTCAATAGGCGTTAAACTTGCATACATAGGGAGCTTTCCAGCAAGTGACACAAGCCGACACAAACGTTCTATCTTTCTTTTTTGGCAATGAGTAACAAAGACAAAATGATACCTGTGTCGACTTGTGTCGCTTGCTGGAAAGCTCCCATAAGTGAATCTCGTGTTTTATGTAAAATTTGTAAGAACCTGGTAATCTAACCTATACTACGTTTACGCGAGCGTTACTTAATTCTGTAGTAACTTACGAACAATACGATAATTCCTCCGCATAAACGGGAGATTTTAGAGTAACTACGATGATATCGTTCGTATAAGTTACTACAGAAGTAATATTCACGTAAACGTAAACTATTATAATTCCTGTCACATGCACTAGTCGCGTAAAAGAGTCACGGTGCGGTCTCGCTTCGCGTCGTATAACAATAGGATAATTACATGTAAATATAAAACAATAAACATGTAAATATAAAAAAATTACCTTGAATCAGAAAAAATATTAATTGTCGCGTCGCGTGTAGAGAGTCACGGTCGGTCTCGCTCCGCGCGTACTTGACGCGGGACACTACCGTGTTAGGTTAGGTTAATAACTGTGACAGCGCGCTGTCCGCACTGTCCGCGCTGTCTGCACTGCACTGCACTGCGATACTAACGCTGCTAGCCGCCAGTGTCGAAAAAGTGAAAGTGACATTTCTCTGTTATATGTATGTTATTAAAATGTTACAAAAAGACGTCGGCGTTAGGAGGAGGAGGAGGAGGAGTATCTTAATATAAAATTTTCACATTTCGATTTTTGCTCGCAATATCTCCGCTCGTAGGGCACGTAGCGGAAAAATGAAAAGAACGGACCCCCCCCCCCAAATCGACCCCAAGCTATCGATCAAGCCTATTTAGAACTTGATCCGTTCACTCGTTATCGAGATCTCAACATCTCGAGTACTTGCAAATCGTCGCGTCGCGTAAAAGAGTCACGGTTGGTCTCGCTCCGCGTGTACTTGGCGCGAGACACTACCGTGTCTCTTGATAGTGTTACGGCCTATTTATAGTTGAAAATATTTCCAAAAACTTCTAGAATAATGGCGTGCCAAAAATTTTCTAGCTAAGGGTTTGCTTAGCAAATTCGAGGCTTTCCCTACTTTCTTCCCGCCTTTCCTTACCTGAAAAATTACCGGTGAAGGTTTTCGAAAAAGGTATTTTACGCCATAAATCTTTTTCCGTCTTGTTCTCGAAAACATAATTGTTTTATCTAAAGGCTCACAAAAAATTCTTTATTAAAAATTTCTAGTAATGCTTTGTTCCAACATCCCTGGTAGGAATAAGAAATGGTCCAGTCTCGAGCCAGGCTTGGTCCAGCGATTTCACGCTTGGCTCACGCTTGGTCCAGGTTTGACGCAAACAGAATTCCTACCTAGGATGTAACTAAAAGGTTTTATTACCGTATCTGAGAAATTTATTGATTTATTGCTTCCGTGTAAAATTGGCTAGCAAATTCGAGGGTTTCTTTACTTTCTTCCCACCTTTCTTTACCGGTGGAAGGGAAAAGTTTTCGGAGAAAAGCTATTTATGTCATGAACCTTTTTCAGTCTTGTTCACAAAAACATATTCTTTTATCTAAAGGCACACAAAGAATTCTTTATTAAAAATTTCTAGTAATGCTTTATTCCAACTTGTACTAGAAGGTTTTATTACCGTATCTGAGAAATTTATTGGTTTATTGTTCCCAACACAAAAAGAGATCGGTTAAATTTTACACAAGAACATTGTTCGCGAAATCGCTGTTTTATCCCGGCGATGGAAGCGGGATGAGAAGGACGCGCGTGGAAGGTGTTAATGAATTATTTCCTTTTATTTTGTGTAGCTCAGAACACAGTCTGAGCAGTCTTTAATTCGAGATAAATGTACAGTCTGACCTTAGAATTCGATGAGCTTGTATAAGGAGAAGTCTTTTGATTGTCCGAGACAATTGTATGAATTGCTCTTCTACTGTTGAGTCGCCCGTGAGCCGGTGAGACACGTGGCGGTCGGCACTCGCGCACGTATAAGCCTGAGTCGTCGTGTTGATGTACCAGAGCTGAGCTGAGCGGTCTTCTTTACAGTTTAGAAATGTATCTGGTCAGCGTTGGTCTCTGCGATATGCACTTGGATACGAAATCACCACTTGTATGTATGTAGCGCACGTTATGCGTCTTGTCACTGCGCGGCCATATTTCTACTCTGATCTTCGTCGTGCGGAAGAAGACGACGACGCTCGCGCCCGTGCTTGCGAAAGCTGCCGCGCGGATCCGGCCGGTCGATACCCGGTCGATGCTGCCATCTGATCCGGTGGCGCAACGTGATAACGGAATCTCAAACAAACATTTTTATCTAAAAACTTACAAAAGATCCTCTATTGAATTTTTTTACTAATGCTACATGTATCATCATATAACTAGAAGGATTTATTACTACTACAACTTGGAAAATTTATTAATTTATTGCTCTTGGCATAAAAAGAGCACGGATAGATTTTTGTTGTCCTTTTATTTTTTAGAAATATTTTTATTTAAAATTGAAATTTTTTTTAACTATTACACTTTTTGTATAAAATTTTTAGCCGAACATTTTATTAACAAATTCTCTTAGCTCACTATATATCAGAATTCTTAGTTTAAACTAAAAAAATCTAGAAAAGTCTAGAAAAATCTAAAGTTTTCTAATTTTTGATCTGCGCGCGCAGACTAATTTTTCTAAAACAATGCAAGCGAAGTTAACGTTTTGACTAACGTTACAAAGTCAAAATCATTCGAGTCCCATCGTTCGAAACGACAAGTTTGCCAGTGAAAAAGTATAACTCTCTCATCTGACTTTTCAATTAGTGTGTGTGTGTGTGTGTGTGTGTGTGTCTGCCGATATTACGAAGAAATAAGAACAATGGCTAGTCACAGAGAAGACGCTAATAATTCTGAGAAGCGGATGTTCACTCGCGTTATTCCTGATAAAGGGATTTTCGATAAGGGACGTGACTTCGAGAAAAGAAACGAGCAATTACATATGCTGCTATCGACAACATATGGACTCAACAGCTCCCATACGAAAAGAATTCATGTGGGTTTGCAAGCAACATCCAAGGGAGTTTTCGTGCCGCTGGTCAAATTAACCGGCAACTGTGCGGACGGCGTTTATTTCGACGAGAAATTGTGGCAACAGTTTCAAGAGAACATGGGACTCGTAAGCAAATATTTAAATGGAGAAACCAAATTGAAGCCGAATTCTATCTCCATTAACAATATCTCCGTCAATTTTACCTCGGCCTACGGAGTAAGATCCATATTGCTGGCGTACAAGGAAAACAAGGAGAGTACTTCCACCGGGACGGATCAACGAACAGACGAGGAAAATTGTCCACTGACGAAGAAACGAAAAACTTTCGCAGTGGCAATTGTGATGCAGAAGCCTACATTTATCGGACTGAAAAATATTGCGAAATGTATCGATGCACATTTATCACAATTAAAATCAGTGGCTGAAAATGTTAACAATTGCGCGCGTTATCTTATTAAAGAAATAGGGTTAAATCTTCCTAACAATTATATAGATAAAGATATTGTGAAATTAATTCTCAGAGAAAATTACAATGACATCGAGCGTAATGTACGTACGCAAATAACCGATTTAACTTTCCTCGATATGTATTTTAATATAGTATTTTTAGAACTTATTTTGCTGCGCTTTACCGAAATCCGTCGTATAATTTTGTCGAAACGCGGATTGTAAATTTTATAACATTCCCTAAGAGCACAGTTGACAGAAAGTCGACGGCAAGTCGACTTCTAGTCGACTTCTAAAAATGACGGAAAGTCGACTAAAAGTCGACTTCTAAATAGTCGACTTATAAAAAGACGGAAAACAGTCAAGCGGCGCGTCATGCATTATCAATATGGCGGCGAATCTCGAAAAGGCTGGAGGAGCAGAGCTTACGCGAGTGCGAGGAATACGTGCCGCGAGACAGGACACGATAAGACGACGTAAAGCGCTGCGCTATCAACCACCGCCACGATATGGCGGATCAAGTCGCGAGAAAGGTTTTGCCCGACGAGGTAAAAAAGGATCAGGATAAGGCCAAGTGGAAACATGCTTACAGGTTAGGTATGGTGTGTTATTAATTATCATATATTTTAAATTCTCGACGTAACTGGCAAAGTTTCGTACATCAAATTTCGCACGACGTTTCGGCCCTTGGTTTGGGCCCTTATCAAGTGACTGTAATAACATAACGCAATTTCAGGAAGTAACAAATTACAAAACAAAATTACAAGACATAAATAAATTAATCATACCTAAATCATCTATAAGACTCGTCGTAAAACATCACAAGACATCCGTATGAAGTTGTTCCAGAAAAATCATGAAGCTAAAATTAATGCATGTTAATATTGATAAAATGTGACTGCAAAAATAAAAGTTAAATTTGATAAAACCGTAGTCAATTATATAATGATAGAAGTAAAATGATATAAATTAAACATGTAAATGCAAAAATAAGAATTAAAAATGATAAAACCGTAGTCAATTGTATAATGTTAAAAGTAAAGATATAAATTAAAAATGTAAATGCAGTTAAAAATGATAAAACCGTAGTCGATTGTATGATGATAAAAGTAAAATGATATAAATTAATAAACTTCTTACATGTCTTGTGTGTCAAGTGATAATTTACAAAAGTCAACTATAGCCGAACGTGACATGTTCATAAGGAAGCGATCGACCGACTGACGCGTTTGACCCAAAAACAAAGAAATCGTGACAGACTGTTGAAATGTTATTGGTTGTTGGAATAACCAATAAGATCGATTTCAAGTAGACGAGATGAGCCTATCATAAATAGGATTGAGATTCTCCGTGTCTCTTTGTAAATTTATGTTTTCGTTGAATTTCTTAATATAAAACATCTCGGCGATTTCTCTCTTTTTTACGTTCCTTTCCTTATGTAGAATCTCAGGCTCCGTCCACTTAAAATCATGTCCTAGCGATATGCGGTGTTTGCTGACTACCGAGTGATTATTATTGTGTTTAGTAATATCACTCCTGTGTTCTTTGATCCTAGTTTCTAAATGGCGTTTTGTCTGTCCAATATAAAATGCGTTGCAGTCATTACAATTTATTTTGTATACGACTTCAGTACTTTTGGCGGCAGATAGTTTATCCTTGCCCCTCCTGACAATGCTGTCCAATTTTTTTGGAATCGTATGTAAAACACGAAGACCTGTTTTGTTAACAAGTCGGCCTATATCCTCGCTTACGCCTTTAATGTACGGTAATACGATGCATCCTGATGCATCAAACGTACTATCACCCGTATCGTCGCTTGGTACAGAGGAGTCTTTGCGATTTTTTAGTACAAATAATCTATTTTTTATTTGTTTTTCAATTATATCAATAGGAAAACAGTTATTCAGTAAGATTTCTTCAATATGGGAATTTTTTGCGCTTGAAAATTGAGGACACGGAGAGAAGACTGTTCCTATTGTTACCGGAACAGTTAGTGATCAATTTTATTAGGCTTAATAACGAGAAAATTCTCCGACACAAGAATTTGGTCAAAGATAGGCTCATCAGGAAATTTGAAGAACTGAAAAAGAAACTACAAACACAGAATCCGTTTTCTAAAATAGATAACAGCAAATGGTTTGTCAATATTAGCACTAAAGTCATTCCGGATTCAGTAAAAAATATTCTATGTCTCGGTGACAAGTTTGGATTACCTATTAGTAACTTGAATAAAAAAGATCGGCTAAATTCAGTGTTGGAGGTCATAAAAAACGTTGAATACTATAATTTTAAGTTTCCGGTAAACTGTCGTAATGGAATTCGCAATAGTGTATCCAACACTCTATCGACTTTTCTTAACAATAACAAACATTTAAATCACATAGACAGGTACGTTCTTAATGGCTTTCAGATGTGCAAAAGGTTCCTAATTGACAATGATGATGTCCTTGTCACGAAAGCGGACAAAGGTCAGATCACAGTCGTTATGGACAAAACCGATTACATTAACCGAATGACGGAATTACTCAACGACCAATCCACTTATAAAAAATTGAATAAAGATCCGATCACAAAAATAACTTCTAAACTAAATCAATTAATTAAGTTTTGGCGTGACAACGACATCATCGACCAGAAGTTATATAAACTATTAAATTGTACTAACGGCAATCTCCCAAGATGTTACGGGCTGCCAAAGGTCCACAAAGTAGGATTTCCTCTGCGTATTATTGTCTCCGCAATAGGTAGCCCATTATATAATGTTGCAAGTTTCTTACATGAAACCATACACACATCTGTTAAAAAACCGAAATCTCATGTCAAAGACGGCTGGTCCTTTGCTGATGAGATTAAGAATGTTGGTATCGGCCCAGACGAGATTCTCATATCTTTAGACGTTACAGCTCTTTTCACTAACATTCCTAAAGAACTTGTAATTACGGGAATTGAAAAACGGTGGAATGACATATCTAAGAATACTACTAAAATGAATCTAGCACAATTTTTACACGCCGTTGAACTCGTTTTGGGATCTACTAGTTTTTATTTTAATGGACAAGCATACGAACAGATTTTTGGTAGCCCGATGGGATCTCCGTTGTCTCCGTGTTTGGCCGACATTGTAATGGACGATCTAGAGACGCATTGTCTTGCCTCGCTTGATTATGCTGTCCCGTTCTTCCGCAGATATGTGGATGATATTTTCGCAATAATACCACGCTCAAAGATTGATGTGATTCTCGATGCGTTTAACGACTATCACCCCAGATTAAAGTTTACACATGAAAAAGAAATCAACGGTGCCATCTCCTTCTTAGATACAACAGTGATCAGGGACAATAATAAACTCATCACTAATTGGTACAGGAAACCTACTTTCTCGGGTAGATACACCAACTTTTTTTCTAGCCACCCCTTCAAATATAAATTAAACACGATAATCAGCTTGGTCGATCATGCTATCCTCTTGTCGGACGAGCGATTTCATTGTGAAAATTTAAAAACGGTTAAAGAAATCTTACTGAATAACTGTTTTCCTATTGATATAATTGAAAAACAAATAAAAAATAGATTATTTGTACTAAAAAATCGCAAAGACTCCTCTGTACCAAGCGACGATACGGGTGATAGTACGTTTGATGCATCAGGATGCATCGTATTACCGTACATTAAAGGCGTAAGCGAGGATATAGGCCGACTTGTTAACAAAACAGGTCTTCGTGTTTTACATACGATTCCAAAAAAATTGGACAGCATTGTCAGGAGGGGCAAGGATAAACTATCTGCCGCCAAAAGTACTGAAGTCGTATACAAAATAAATTGTAATGACTGCAACGCATTTTATATTGGACAGACGAAACGCCATTTAGAAACTAGGATCAAAGAACACAGGAGTGATATTACTAAACACAATAATAATCACTCGGTAGTCAGCAAACACCGCATATCGCTAGGACATGATTTTAAGTGGACGGAGCCTGAGATTCTACATAAGGAAAGGAACGTAAAAAAGAGAGAAATCGCCGAGATGTTTTATATTAAGAAATTCAACGAAAACATAAATTTACAAAAAGACACGGAGAATCTCAATCCTATTTATGATAGGCTCATCTCGTCTACTTGAAATCGATCTTATTGGTTATTCCAACAACCAATAACATTTCAACAGTCTGTCACGATTTCTTTGTTTTTGGGTCAAACGCGTCAGTCGGTCGATCGCTTCCTTATGAACATGTCACGTTCGGCTATAGTTGACTTTTGTAAATTATCACTTGACACACAAGACATGTAAGAAGTTTATTAATTTATATCATTTTACTTTTATCATCATACAATCGACTACGGTTTTATCATTTTTAACTGCATTTACATTTTTAATTTATATCTTTACTTTTAACATTATACAATTGACTACGGTTTTATCATTTTTAATTCTTATTTTTGCATTTACATGTTTAATTTATATCATTTTACTTCTATCATTATATAATTGACTACGGTTTTATCAAATTTAACTTTTATTTTTGCAGTCACATTTTATCAATATTAACATGCATTAATTTTAGCTTCATGATTTTTCTGGAACAACTTCATACGGATGTCTTGTGATGTTTTACGACGAGTCTTATAGATGATTTAGGTATGATTAATTTATTTGTGTCTTGTAATTTTGTTTTGTAATTTGTTACTTCCTGAAATTGCGTTATGTTATTACAGTCACTTGATAAGGGCCCAAACCAAGGGCCGAAACGTCGTGCGAAATTTGATGTACGAAACTTTGTCAGTTACGTCGAGAATTTGAAATATATTTATTTATCACTGGCGAATTACGAAAGCTGTTTATTTTTATTAATTATCATCGATAATTAAGACCTATTGAATGCGACAGCTCTCCATTCTGAACCATCTTTCAGAACACTAGAAATGGAAAAACTTGTGTTCATGCATTCTTCGTGCGTTCTCAGTCCGGAATAGGTGGTTTATCAAGAGGTGTACGAAACGAATAAGATGTACATGAGAGGTGTCACGGCGATAGAACCCGAATGATTGCCGAAATTCGCTCCCGTGCTATGCCATCTTAATGAACCATTGGTTGATCCACCGCCAAGGTATTTTTACCACAATTCTTGCTTTATAATGTTTTTCTTACTTATTTATAAAGATATTAATCTTCATTATGATCGAATATTATTTTTATTTATAGATATAATCAAGGAACTTTGAAGATCATTTGCTGCGTGTCTGGTACATTCGGAAAGGTTGGATGGGCACTACCATCGATGGGCATAGAGCATCCATGGACGGTGTCAAGTAGTTCGTGTATTTCTTCTTGAAGGGTCAAGTGTGCTCTAAACTGAAACGATTTGTCCCGTCGCTGCTGACGACACCTGGGAGCATTACCAAGTCATGAACCAGGTAAATCGTTATTCTATCTCCTTTCGATTTCACGTTGATTCATCGAATAGATTACATCAATTCAATACGATTTTTTCAGGTTGATACCACGCACTCAAGCAATAGTACAAACGTTGCAGTCGCAGGGAGTCGTGTCCGAAGACAAACTGCTAGAAATCTGGGGTTTGAATAAAAAATGTGAGATTTTAATTTATAAAATAATATTTAAATATTATCACAGACTTCTATACAATACTAGACCGCTGACAGGCATCTCGGCCATGATGCTTGCCGCTATGTTGATTTTAGTCAAGATATACTATACTACAGATTCTATACAAGTGGTTTATACAAGATTTCTATACAATAGTCTGGCATATACAGAATGTCTAAAAGAAAGGGTTTAATACTACAGGAGTAGTGGTTTGATTTCGGCATCCAAGTATGCTAAACGTCGAAGGCATGACTTGCAAACTTATTGATAACATGTACCAATATTTAACACAAAAACATTCGCCTGCTTCGTTATGTACTGTAATAACGAATGCAGATAAACGCACATCATGAGCAACTGAACACCCGATAGTGACTTAATTCAATATAGCCGCACCCTTCACTGCCACTTGCATCTCGCACTCATCAACTTTTCGGCAGTGCGTCCATAGATGTTAATGGTCTAATATAAAAGTCTGTAGATATTATATATTTATAATATATCCGATATGAACATTTCTATGTTCATATCGGAAAGACGTTATATATTGCCAGTCACGGTCGATTTAAATTACTTTAATTATTATTTTATATACTGGCGAAAGAAAATTTAGTATTCTGTTTAATATTATTATATATTTACAACATTATGATAATAATATATATATTATACATATTTATATAGCTAATTTTGCATATTGTTTCGCGATTAACGCTGGAATGTTTAATTTTAGTTCTGTTACCAGAAGTGGCTGTCGGAATCCGCGCACACAAGTGGCACAGATATGGCCGCCTTTGTAATTAAGAATAAAACATTAGGATTGTAATTATACAGTTTTTTAGATAATTAAATTATTTTATATATAAAAAAATCGAAATGCATCAGTTTTAGCCCTCCAGAAAGGATTCGATTGCGTATCTTGAAATAATGAGGTAAAAATTACAAAAGTGAGAAAATTTATTAGCGTATCTATGATTTTATTTATCAAAATCTAATAAACTCTGTTAACTTTTGTCATTTTTACCTCGTTTCAAGATACACAATCGACCTCCAGACGTACGCGGCGGTTTATTTTATCGACTTTAAAAATTGGCGGGAAGTCGACTTTTTGTCATGACGGGAAGTCGACTTTTTGTCTGACGGAAAGTCGACTTTAAATTGGTGGTTTTTGGGACATTCGCCGACTTCAAGTCGACTTAAAGTCGACTTTTGGCCTTAAAAAAGTCGACTTTTCTGCCAAGTCAGTTTCGGTAGAAGTCGGCTTCAAGTCGACTTAAAGTCGACTTTTTGCTCTTAGGGTTGTTTGAACAATTTATCTACAACCTTACCTTATAAGCGATTAAATTATATTTTTTCCTATGAAGAAGAATTTGTAGTAATAAACATTTTTTGTAACTTCTACTTTCTTCTATTTTTTTCAATCCTCACGTTCTCCGCAACAAATTCTTTTTTTCTTATTTTTTCAGAATTGATTGAAGTCTACCTCGTAAATATTTTTCGAATGCGCTTAATAATAAAAACTTTTATTTAAAACGAAATAATTTTGTCACGTCACAAAGCGAACCTGTCCGTACCTGTTTTACCCTCTCTTTTCTCCAGAAAATAAGTTTCACGTATTTTATTGTTTCGAAAACTCTTTGTCCAGACCCAAGTCCTAAAAGAACACGGTCTTAAATCATGAAAACTATTCTCTGAAAACATAAAAATTCCACTTTCCGTTTTCGGCATCTTAGCATCATATTCTTATTTTAGCTTAGCGTCGTCTACAACGTGCTCCCGCCAAAATGGCGCTGGTCGACACTTTCGCTATTTTTCCTTGTGACTTAGCGTCGTCCACCACGTGCAGGCCCAAAAAGACGCTGGACTCTTTAGGCGGGAGAGCCAATCAGACGCTGGGTAGGTATGGGGTATCCAATCAAAACGCGCCATTTAGTTACTATTTCGAATCCGACATTTTTGTTTCGTAGTCTTCTACCACGTGCAGTCCCAAAAAAGTCACTAGACACTAGACACCCTAGGCGCGGGAGAGCCAATCAGACGCTGGGTAGGTATGGGGTATCCAATCAAAACGCTCCATTTAATTACCTTGTTACCCCCACCCCTCTCACGACAGCCAATCAGAGCGCTCCGAGGTCACGTGGGCAGACCGTCTGGCCACGCCCCTGGCGTCGGCGGGGTCGGTGGTGGGGGTTTGTTTTGACGCCCCATACCTACCCACTTACTACTATCGTAAACAAAAAAGTGTAAAAAGAGACTTTTTTAAATAAATATTTTTAATTGGTCTATAGGTATATTCAATCGTTATATATTCTTTACAATTCACAATACATTTTCTTTCACAATGTCAATATTAATTATGTCATTTTGTATCAAGTTTGGTAGTAGAGATTGAGTCAATTTTTATACAAATTGTCTAGCCAATTCATCACGGTTTAGTTGACCAAGTTTAGCATTGTCGTCATGATTTACAAAATTTTCTTGGTCATTTCTTGCATCATTTTCTAACTCATTTAGAAAATCATTCCGTTCAATGCATGGCATCACGCAACATGAAATTATAAATTTTGATGTTTTCAAAACACGCCACATATCCGTCCGTATCAACTGCCTCCACCTTTGTTTCAGGAGCCCGAAAGCATTTTCAATTTTAACTCTTGTACGACAAAATCGGTAGTTAAATTCTCGTTGTTCTTCTGTCAAATCTCTATACTCTCGATATGGCGTCATGATGTTTTCATTTATTGGATATGCGGCATCTCCCAGTATATGAAAGTCTCGTTCCATCTGCAGCACTTTAGGCTGAATAAATGATAATGAAAATGTTCTTGCATCGTGGATCTTGCCTGGTACTCCGGTGAAGACATCCAAAAATTTTTGGTTCGCATCACATACTGCTTGCAAAGTTAATGAAGTGATATCGTGACGATTGACATAAGTTGATTTAATTTTATGGATAGGTGTACGAATGTTGATGAATGTTCCATCAATGCATCCAACTACTCCTGGAAACCCTGCAATCTTTTCGAACAAGAAATTAACCAAAGAAACAGTTATTTTAATTGTAAAATAAAAAATTAAATTTAAGCAAAAATTTGTAACAAAAAAATTACCTGCTTGAATTCTTCTGCATTTTGTTGCTTGTCTTCAGTACTTGAAAATTTTATTACTAATGGGCCCAATTCGTCAGTTAAAAAATTTATTACTCTATCTATCATCTTGTGTGCTGTCGATATACTGATTCCAAAAATATGAGCTACGGTCCGGTAAACTGCTTTGTTACCTGCAAACCTATAGAACCAAATAATTGTTCAATTGTTAACAAATAAAACAAAAATTTAGCACTACCCTGGTGGATTTGTTTACACTGGAAATACGTCAAAACACGTAGTTTACGCACTCAACTTTAAATATTTATATTTAGTACAGTAGGTGTAAATGAACATTGGAGACTCCTGAAAACAAGGATAAACGAACAAAAATATATTTTTCTTACTACCCCGGTCGAAAGTACGTACTTTCTTCCCCGATTCCACGGCAGAAAATTTACCTTTTATGCATTGGTTAAGCTATACGTGCGCCCTCTATAATAGCGGGAGTAAAAACTTAGACTGCGTTCGGAAACGTCACCCGAGTGCACACGAGTATGTTCCTTTCTCTTTCTATCTTAGAGAGTTAGAAAGAGAAGGGAGTATAGCCGTGTGTACCCGGGTGAAGTTTCCGAACGCAGCCTTAGTCGCATGCACTGGCACTCAACACACGAAACTCTGAGTACAATACTACCGTGCGAGACAAACTCGGTTACTACAGTAAAGCTCCTGTAAATATCCCTTCCTCTGTAGCTCTCCATGTAAGAGTCACATTTCTCAGATTTGGTTGTATTGGTGTATTGGTGTACCCAAGACCTTTACTATACTTTCGCTCGTATAACCTCAAAGTTTGTTTACGATTAGTTAATTAACTAATGTTTATTATTGAATACTATTTAAAAAGTGACAGTGACTGAAGTGAAATAAAAATAAAAAAAATAGTCATGTCTTAATATATATACTATTTCTTTTGTTAAGTGTATTTATACCTTTATTTATAGATGTCTTGATGCCTGCCCCCCCGACCAGCAGCACTCGCTTCGCTCGTGCCGCAAATGTCGGGGGCAGGCATCAATGTCTTATTAATATATACATATCATTGTTCCGTACTTTCGACCGAGTAGCAAGAAAAATAGTATACACTACACGGGCCGAAAGTGTGAGAGCCCTGAACTGCGCGCCATCATGCCCTCGGCTTCGCCTCGGGCATTATGGCGCGCAGTGCAGGAATCTCACACTTTCGGCCCTTGTAGTGTAATATACTATTCCATAAATTGACAAACAATTTCTATTAATTGATATCGAAAACTTACGAAGCAAGTTTACATATTCAATTAAATATATTATATACTAAAAATATTTTAGTATAAAATTTAAGTCGTTAATTTATGGAATTAATTTTAATTTCTGTTACTTTATTCTTTTCTTCTGGTCCTAAAAATCTTCATTTTTAACTGTTTAACTTTTAACTACTCAGACCTTAATAAAAATATTTTTAGGTGAGTGTCAACAGAGTGTGAAGTAGGCACATTAGGAGCTTTCTAGCAAGCGATACAAGTCGACACAAGTATTGTTTTATCTTTCACTCATTGCCAAAAAAGAAAGATAGAACGATGCTTATGTCGACTTGTGTCGCTTGTTGGAAAGCTCTCTATATTGACGTATTCCATGTGAACTCAATATATATGTCAAGGTAAAACAATCAGCCAGGGTAGCAGAAGGCCTAGTGTTACCCAAGCATTATAAATACATTGAATTTATTTTACAAATATCTTATTTATTAATTCTTACCATAAATAACACAAAATGTGTTCTTCGGCACTTTTCGCTTCAACACCGCCAAAAGGTGCTCCTTGGGGACAATATACACTTTGTTCGAACAATTCAATTAAATAATTACATGTTTCACGAGATACTCGGAAATCACTTTTAAACTGTAAGAATAAATTAATATTATCTATTGATATTATTCCTGTAATTGTTTTAAAGTAGCATAAACATATACGTACTTCTGGCTCTGAATACTTGTCAACTACATCGCGAATAAAATTTCCAACTTTGGGAACTTCACCCCATCGTCTTCTGGCATTATTCCTCAATAATTGTATATCAATAATATCATCGTCATCCTCAGAACTGTCTGATGACAACAAATCCTGCATAATTTTGATTACACGTAATTGATCAATCTGTGCCGCCATTTGTTTTGACTGCTCTGCGTTGCCCTGCTCCTCGGAGTCAGAGCAGGTTAGAGCAGAACTCGAGCGTTTTTTTCGACGGCGCGAACTCGTTAAACGTCACTGTGTAGCGTTCCGTTGATAAAGTCGGAAAACCGCTAACCCGAGAAAAAATAATTTTGACTAATCATATATAATTGTATATGATTATGTATAGAATCATAAATGAATATATATGGGTATATTTATGATCATGTATATTTACATCTTGCTCCTTGTATGATTATATATGGATCCATATATGATTAGATCTGACCATTCCTAGGCTGATATGACTAATATATTCTAAATTCGTATGAGTAGGTACAGATTCATATATGATTAGATCTAATCAAGCCTGACTCATATTTGACTGTATATGAATTCTTATATGACTATATTTAAATCTATGTATGATTCTATCTAATCATGACTGGCTAATATGAACTCGCATCTGACTAGGGTGAACCAGCCAGTGAATGAACGGGGCCCAGTAAATGAACAAAATCACTTATATTTTAAATATGAAAAAAATTATGGGTCGAAGATAAATGATTTTGTGATGAAAATTATGAGAAAAATTCACAGGTGGTGTTGAGATCAATGTCACGGTTATAAACAAAGTGCCGACTTAAAGAGAAATATTTTCATGCTTATGACGTGCAAGCTAATAAGAGGTTAATTTTGGAGAGGTTGCGATTTTTCGTTTGAATAAGCGTTATAATTGATTTTTGAAGGTAAATATTGCATCATATAAGTAAAGATAGAATCAGTATTTTATTTTGTCAAACATTTTTCTGTAAATTTGTAAAAAATACGTTAAATATAATGATGTCTATTCACTGGTGTGATTTTCTAACCTTTTCCCAGTGAATGAACATGTGGGCTCTATTTTGGTAATTAGGTAGTATCTAGATAGTAATAGATAAATTGACTTGACATTTTTAATTTTTGTCTTAATTTTTTTTGTGAAATTGCAAAATAACTGGTCAATATTTATATTTATTTATTTATGTCTATATATTCCTTTAAATTTTATGAGTATTGTTGTAATTAAAAAAAACGTCCCTAGCTACGTAAGTGGAGATAATGTATAAGAAATAATGTACAATAAATATAATATAATAGATGTGTGTATAAGTATCTCTTTCATATCGTTTGTCTTCGAGATACCTAAAACTATTCTCAAGAGTAAGGCTGATGGCAGAGAACGAGACGTAAGTGTCGTAGTCGTGGACGTAGAGTAAGGCAGAGAAAAACGTAGTCGTAAGGTCTATTGCCTACAATAGCCTTACGACTACGTTTTTCTCTGCCTTACCCTACGTCTACGACTACGACACTTACATCTCGTTCTCTGCCATCAGCCTAAAGAAACCAAAAAAGTTATGTTAGGTTAGGTTAGATTAGCTTTGTGATACATAGGTTTATGCTTTATAGTATTATTCCAGTGCAAAAATAACATTCTGTGATTGTTAAAATATAATATTTAACTTTAATTATTAAGATATTTATATACATTAGTAGGTATATATCTACATGGAATACATGTTCATTCACTGGTAAGCAGCCGTTCATTTACTGGCAATTCTGTTCATTCACTGGTATATCGGTCCTTTTGTCACTTTTCTATTTATTTTCTAAATGTTTTATTCTGAAAGCACTTTTAATATTTTTTTAAATAATCAGTATGATATATCAAATCAACTACATCGATGCTGAAAGTGATACGGATAATAATTTTATTTCACGTCTCTAATGAATAGGAGACGCCGCTTATTTGTTCATTCACTGGCTGGTTTACCCTATATGTGAATTTATATATAACTAGATATATATCCATATATAATTGTGCGAAATTAGATCTGACCATTTCTATGCTGATGTGACTAATATATTCTAATTCGTATGAGTAGGTACAGATTCATATATGATTAGATCTAATCAAGCCTGACTGTATATGAATTCATGTATGACAATATATATCGATTATATTTACTTATAATTATATTTACTACATTATAATACAAAATTATCGAATATAATGGGTTTTTATTATAAATAATAAAGTATTATTTAAAAAATCATTTTATTCACCATATTTGTTTAACAGTATTCGATCGTTTACATATATAATCATCGACTTTCAGAACCTGACAGATTGACTTAATATCCTTAAGTTTAAATAACATAAAATCTCCACTTTCTTTTACAGGAATTATGTGTTTAACTTTTGAATTCGTTTCCAAATGATAAAACATTTTGAGATTCTCGACAGTAAAGCAGTTAAGAATAAATTATAAGTCATTATGAATTTCAGAGAAATATCGAATTGATCCGTAATAAACGGATTACAATGCGTGACTTATATATGAATAGATGTAATATTTTAATGGTCATATATGAATAGATATGACCGTCTATTACTACGTTTACGCGAGCGTTACTTCTGTAGTAACTTACGATATATCACTCGTTTACGTGGAGTAAATTATCGCAAGTTATTACAAAATCCCGTTTACGCGAAGGAATTATCGTAAGTTACTACAAAAGTAACGCCCGCGTAAACGTAGTATATATGACTTTGTATGAGCATGTATGGTCAGACCTGCCCAATTTTCGGATCTGATCATATAAACAATAATATATGATCATATATAATAGTCAAAATTATTTTTTCTCGGGAACAGACCATTTTAAATGAAAAATCACAAATTTTGTTACGTTTATGGTTTTAAAAGAGTAAAGATAAAGCTTTTATATTCAAAATTGTTAATGGATAAAAGGAGTTAATTCTATGGTCATATGAGTTCGTAAAACATGTATTTTTGTAATTTTTCAGCAATTGAATTGCTTTTTTATTCAAACAGAGTAGATCCGAAATCTGTTTGAAAGTTGTCCGTGATTGCCACTCAAACATATGATTTGCCCTCAGAGTAATCTGAGAGATTCACTCGAAAACGGCATTTAGATAGTTCTGTAAGCGTGGCACAGAGGACCCCATCAACCTGCGTCACATTGGATCCCACTGAACATCGATATTATTTATCGTAAATATTTTAGATCCCGACAAACGTCTTATGAATTTTTTTTTAACTGTAGAATCTCTAGAAATCTATCACATATCAAAAAGTTATGACAAGTAAAAATTTACTTTGCAAGGCTCCAATTACATATCTGCCTTCAACTAAAGTATATATGCTTATTTCGGCATAATTTTTTGATGGAAGTTATATGTTTTGAAAACGAAAGTTTTCATACCCACCGTCACTATTTTGCAGAACGTTAATACAGAAAACTCGCACTGTCACATTGGACCCCGTGGCTCAAGGGAGCCCACTCTCCCCTACTTACGCAGTACTATCCAAGTAGAACAAAAAGTCAAGATGATATCAAAATAACGTTATATTAATAGTTTAGTGTGTTAATTTAGTATTTTATTAATTTAGTATTTTCAAGATACGTTACGAAAAAGTAGTACTAGCAATCAGTACTCAGTACTGAGTGATCAGTACTCGTAGTATTGACAGTATTAGTATGTTAATATTTATGAATATTGCAGAATGGTTAGTACTGTGCCTATTAGTTTCTTACAGTACTGGCAGTACTATCATAATAGTACTCCGAATATTAATCTAATAAAGTACTGACCACTTCAATACTTTGAAGTACTAATGAGTATTATTACTTGTAGTACTGCCAGTACTGTAAGCACTGACAGACACAGTATTGACGATTCTGCAGTATTCATGAGTATTAACATACTAATACTCTCATTACTACGAGTACTGATCACTCAGTACTGAGTACTGATTGCTAATACTACTTTTTTGTAAGGGTCTAAAGGCCTCCGCACAATGAAAAATATAAGGAACAAGAAACATATTAGCGATTATAGGACTAAGTAATCAGGAATAAAGCTGGTGTAGCATTGATACATATACACGGCTTCCGATAGGTTAAAAATCTGTTGCCTGTGTTATTTCCTGTTTCCGTTGCTTGTGTTTTTCATTGTGCATCCAGTTTTATTCGTGATTCCTTAAGTAGGGTAGACCGGGGACAAAAGTAACATTTTGAGTTTAAGATTTTATAACAGTTAAAATATAATATCTACGTAAAAAAGACCTGTACCTTTAGATGTAGAATTTATTTGACTACAAAATTTTCTTGTGCTGAATTCAGTAATGTAACTAGGAAAAAATTTATTATTGTTTAAAGAATATGAGGAATACTGTTACAACCGTCCCAACCCCCGGGACAATTGTAACAGCAGAGGGGGACGATTGTACCACATCATCTATAAACAAAATAATGGTTATTTAGTAGGTTTAATTAATCAATCTTACAAATTTTTTATAAAAAATGCAACTTTAATGATAAAATAATTTGTTACATGACAATATCAGTATTTTTTTACATTATAGCAAACAAAAACAAATAATACTGTTTTCTCAACTGAAAGACTATTTATAATCATATATATTTAAAAAATTAACCATAATAAAATAAAAAAGAAACAGAAAATAGCTCTCTCTCTCTCTCTTTCCTTCTAATATAAACATAAAAAATTTATAATAATATAAATATAAATCTAATATTAATATAAAAACTGAAAATAAAGGAACAATCACGCAAAAAATCTATTTTTTTTGTTTTTTTTTAGCGGTAGCACGGCTAGATTTCTTTGGTTTACTTTGCAGATTCGAAAGATTTTTTTTACTCTTTTCTTTTGCTTTTCTTCATACTTAATCTGCACGTTTTCCTTTTCTGCCTGTGTAAATGGCTGATTTTTTCTTCTTCCTCCCTCTTGTTGTTATTTTTCTAGGAGAAGACAATTGTAACGCTACAATAACTGTCCCCAGGCATTGATGTTACAATTGTCCCCTAATGATATTTTATGAATCGAAGTAAATTTTTTACATAAATATCTAGATGAAAGTCAATCGTATTATGCAAATTATCAACATGGATAATCACTAAAACATATAAAGATAAAACCTTATACCTTCGGCATCAAGAAAGAAAAATATTTCAGATTTTATGCAAGTAAGAAAACTTACTTCAGGAAGGAAAAAAGTAACTTCTTCTTCTGCACACGTGCACGTTCCGCGAGGGGCGGCAATGAACTAAGAAACAAATGCCCCTCCATCTATCGGATCTCGCCTCGCGGTCCCACACACTTTTATAGTTTAAAAAATATTCACGATGTTACAACTGTACCTTGTTACTTTTGTCCCCGGTCTACCCTACTAATTGCTAATATCTAATTTCTTGTTCCTTAGATTTTTCATTGTGCGGGGACCTTTACACTATTATCTATCAAGTAAATTGCATTTTTAACTTATGCAATTCCTTTTAAGCAGAGTTAACTACATTATGATTATATAGTTTCTGCTAAATTTCAAAGGCGGTGGAGAGGGGGGCTTTGCACTCTCGCCGATCCACTTTGATCTTAATAAGAATGTTCCGTGTTCGACCAAGGCAGCCTTGGGACACGAAGAGTTTGCCGGAGTCCTGACAAGGGCGCAAAGCGTGTTCTTGCGATCGGCGAGGAGTGCTCGCGAATAATTGCAGCCGTTTATTTGGTTTTGTATTTAATCACAACACAAATACATAAAGAGCACATATAAAAACGTTCTGCGTCTTTCGGCGGGAAGGCTCAGAGAGTGACGAGCCTCGTTCAAAGACGAGCACGTAAATCACAAATCGGTGAGGAGAATTACGTTCTCGCTCACTGAGGTCGTCCACTTCCCCGTTGAAGACGGCTGGTGGAGCGTAGGACCTCCGGTTCGCGCGGCGATCAATCGAAGATGCTGGTCGCGGCGAACGGTCTATCGACTTTTCGGCTCGAGTTCGAATATAGTTCTGCTGTCTCGCGGATACGGTCGAATTCCGGCTTGAGGATGGCTCGGCGGGGGAGCCGGGTGCGTTACAAAGGAACAAATCGGATCGATCCGTGATCGAACCGCGTTGCGCATTACACGAAAACGCGTAAACGCGTGCGCATGACTCGCATGAGTTCGCATAAATTGAAAGGGAGCGAAGGATTATCGGGCAACGTTCCGCGGCAGGGCCGTGCCTGAGATCGAGGTCTCACGTTCCGCGGGCAGAGCCGTTGACATAAAGACGGCGCCCAACAACTCCTCTCTCGCTACCGGAATTTTGGTTTCTATTTTCAACAAAGAATGTTCTGGAGAGTTTGTCAAAATGCTACGAAGTTGACGAAAATTTAATATCATATTCTATATTTTCTTTCAAAGTTCGAGGCTACGGACCAATTTACAATTTAAATAAAAAATTATCAATTTTTGAATATCCAAGTTTTAACACGTAATAACCTTATGGCGTTACAGAGAAAAGTGTACCCAAACCAAAAAACATGATTAACCCTTAAATGCCACGTCTGAAAAATCTCGTAAATGATACATGGGATCTAAAAAACCCCAGCATGAAAAATGTCTCCTTACTCATTGATTTTTTGATATTTAGTTATGAAAATTATTTTCAATGTTATTGAAAATCATTTTTATGTTGTCTCTTAGAAAAGAGAATAAAATGCTTATATTGTTAAAATTTCAATTTCAACATAGTATAAAAAATTAAGTAAATTGACAAAGGAACGGTCGGAAGTGTCCCTACCCGATTTGGATGCGCTTTGGATATGTTGTTGAACATCAAAAAACATTAGACACGTATTTTTTTTGCGGTGTATCTCGACGTTTATTGGTTGTAAAAACCCGATTTGGATGCGCTTTGGATATGTGGTTGAGAATCAAAAAACATTAGACACGTATTTTTTTGCGGCGTATCTCGACGTTTAGGGGTTGAAACAACCCCTCGAAAATAATGGATTTTATAGTTTTTTGCAAATATCTTTGAAAATATAAGGCGTAACGACAAAAAATTTGTACGAAATGTTTAGGGCTTTTTGTGCTCTTTACAATGGCGTAATCAGATTTTTTAAATTTGTCACATTTTTTAATTTAACCCTACCCCACCTATTATTTTTACCAAATATAACAATTTTTCCAACGCAAATTTAAGAGCGTCAAATGCCAAATACATCCATGTGTATTTTTATTATGATACCATTATTAGATTTTTGGCAAGACGAGATGATATGTGGTATAGGCGCGCTGTAGGTAGGTGTTGCGTTATTTCTGTTCAGTTGCGCCAAAAATTACGCTTAAAAATTTCCATTTCAACTCCGGGATGAGCGAAAGCGCTGATGCAAAGGCCAGCGCAAGGTACTGACAGCGAGAGGTTAACGCTATTTCGAGAGTCCTAGACTAGCAACGGAATGTCGACTCCCACATTATAAATACCGCCGAATTGTAAGATCGGGCGGGCAGTCGCAAGTCATAATTTGAACGAACACGTGCGTCACATTAACCGCTACAATAATATACTATCCCGGTTACGGCACAACAAAATCAACAACCAAATTCACGCATTTGAATGTCATTTGCTTGTGTCATAATTCCGAAAAGCAAACATTTCAGATCATAAGTCTGAAGTGTAAAGAACTGTGCTGTACGCTGTCGTTTTGTGAACATGTAAGTACATTTTTATTGTTAACTTTTATTGGTTTCTTACGCTTGTTACTTTTTCCTTTGATATTGAATATTTAATATAATTTTTTATTCAGCTTTTACTCAATTATTTGCCAGTTTTGCCAGTAGACTATATAATCTTTTGGGAGAGGTGCACTTGGACACTGTACATTTGGACACCGTTTATTTGGACACAATTAATTGAACACCGTTTATTTGGACACGGTTCATTTGGACACGGTTTATTTGGACACGGTTTGTTTGGACACCGTGTATTTGGACACGGTTTATTTGGACACGGATCATCTGGACATCCTAAAAAATACGGCCTGTGCAGTTGGACAACAAAATGTGCGATCTGTGCAGATGGACACGAAAATGATAGACAAGTTAATCATAAATTATGTTAATATTTTTGCATCCTTACTCGTCAATATATCCTATATAATATATCAAAGTACATGCGTAGACTTCGCCCCCCCTGCACCCTTCCATGGTCAGTATGTGTGCAGCCGCCGCGCATCGCTTAATGAACGCAAAACACAAACCAAAAAGAAAACTAAACCAAATTAATTTGACTTTGCCTAGCCACTTAATCGTCGTAATTAAAAAACACAGCTTCGTGGCTTCTGGCCTTCGCGCGGGAACAGAAGGAATTAAGTAAGGAAACTAGTCTGTTATCTCGCACGCATCTTACTAACTAGATACTATGTACGCGCATTATTTTCTCGGTGTTTATTTTTTCACGCACGCACCTTGTAATCTAACACAGTTTTCTGTCGAGCATGTCTTTCGACGCCCTCGAGGCGTCTTGGATGGCCGCGTAGATCTTGCGTTGTTGGCGCAGATCTATCGGGCCCGATTTTCCCGTCGTTACCTCCGGTAGTTCGGGAACAGACTTGCTCCCCTTCTTGGTCCTTGGCGGGATCATCGGCTGTGAGAGGATCCTGTCCTCCAGGACGGTTGGCCCCTGCTTCCACATCGCTGCCGTGTCGGGAGGTGCAGCTGACGGCTGCAAACTCCCCGTCAGCGGGACTTCGCGGATCTCCGCGGATGACCCGCTCGTCACCAAAATCGCAGACGTCGGTTGCACCTTCTTCTTCCTCCACATTTCGCGCCTTTTCGCTAGACGCTCGGCGTGCTCCGCTTCGTACACCGTACGCGTCCTCTGTCGGGCTGTTCGCGCTGCCTTCCGTTTGCTACTGCTCCTTGTTGCGAACGTGAAGCTCTCTTCGCATTGCATTTTCACCTTGACGCGACTATGGTACCCGCTCGTGGAGTGTGTGCTGCTCTCTGTGTCCGCTGCGTTGTCTTCGCTGTTGTCGCTGTCCGTCAGGTTGGCGTTCCTCACGGACATCGTATCACGCGTGTTGATTTGCTCGGCCACCTGTTCGTCCGCGTCGTCGTCGTCGTCGTCGTCGCTGGTCTCCGGCACCACCATTTTCCCATGCCCTGCTCCGCTGGGATCCGGAACTGGCTCGGTTATTCCGGTTTTGACCTCGCGTTCCGGTGACGGTTCTTCCAGCCCGTACCTTTAGCTTTTCCGAGCGGAACTTTGTTCGCGCGTAGACTTGCGGATCCCGTTCGGTGAACCCGAAGCTTTCCAGGTCGCATTGGATGCCCATACTGTGCGTGGATATTTGTGACGCTGGTTTGGCCGGGTCCGGCGCGTCACCCAGTATGTACTTCGGCGTTGCTCGTGGCTTTTCACGGTTATTATTGTCGTCACGCTCGCCGGCTTCGACCGCTTCGTCCTCCAGCATGCGTGTTTGCGTGTTTATTTCGCGCCCGTGTACCGTGATCGTGATCTGGTATGGCGGTTGGTCGTCCTGCGACAGGTATCGCGATGACACCGCCACCATTGCGTTCGCCACCGCGACGTTCTCCGGCAAGCGGACTACGTCTATATTCTCGCACGCACTGTCCGTTTTTCCCTTCAATCGCTCAAGCTTTTGAATTGCTTGGACGATTTGTTGACACTCTCGCGCTTCTTCACGCGCCGCGGCACTTTCTGCGGAGTACGGGTCCGTCGGTAGTGCCCGCGCGTACTCCTCCGATAGCGCCAGGATTTGTTTAGCGCGCTGCCGCTGCTCCTCCGCCACGGTATTATTGTGGAGTTTTCGCAACACCGCCTGTCGTCGTTCCTTGTCCGACTGCGCGTTTTGCTCCATTTTAATCACTTTTGTCTGCACTCTTCGCAAGGCTTCTTTCCTTACCGCGATATTGCGTCGGACTAGTCTCGCGTTCCGTTCGCGCTCTACGTTCGCGGGCCTCGCGCGCGCCGCGTCGCGTTTGTTTCTCGCCCTTCGCGCGCTCCGTTTCGTTACTGCGCGCGCCGTTCCGCGTTCGATTCTCGAACTACGCGCGCTCCGGTTCTTGCACACCGGGTGTCCGATTCTTCGCGCGTCGCCCGATTTGGTTTTAGCGCTACGCGTGTCGCGTATTTTCGCAAATCTTCCGTTATGATCGCGTTTTTTTGCCTTTTGCTCTCACTTTTGCGCGCCACTTTATAGTTTTTGGATTACGTGGTACTCGCGTTTTCCGGTTTTCCCGCGCACTCGCGCCACCACTCTCCGTTATGGTCGGTGGTTTTTCTCCCGTTTTCGCGTTGGTATCTGCCCGTTCCACGTAGTCGATCGTTATTTCCTGTTCAATTGTAATTTTTACTAATTCTTTTCTCTCTTTCAGGTCCTTGTCGTCGTGGGATAAGTGTTCCTGTTCCTGGATGGGTTCATCATCGTCATCGTCGTTGTGGGATTCTTCCGCGATGTCGCTCACCGGGGTGAGTACGCCATTTTTTCTTCTGGTTTTTATGTTAACCTGTCCTCCTTGTTTCAGGCTACTATGGAATTTTAGCCCTTGGTAGAAGTCCTCATAATGCACAGTGGATGCATCGCTGTTACATTCGTCCATCCATATGGCGTTCATTCTTGCTCTTTCTGAATCGTTAGAATCGTATATCTTGATGACGTCGTCTCGTGGCTGTTCTCCACCTGCTCCCTCGTCTTCGGATGACTGCAGTATTTGGTCCACGATTGCTCTCCAATTTTCTTCTGACCCGTTCCTCTCGTCTCCGTATGATTCGGGATTTGTTGGGTCGCTGGTCTCCACGATATCTTCTGGTCCCTGATTTATTTCCAGGTTCCCGTCGTCGGATGACTGTATTTCGATAATCTCCTCCGTTGTTTGCGGTCGGTTTGTCCCTCGCTCACTTCTTTGTGATGAGTCACCGTTCGCCTCGCTCTCAGTCTCGGATGGCGCGTAGCTTGCTTCGCTGTCGCGATCCGCTACCACACTGCCTCGTCTTTCCGCTACGTCGGTGCTTCGCTCCTCGAAGTCCCCTCCATTGTCGCTCCATATGTCGTCGTACTCGTCACCGTCTTCGTCCTTCTCGCTGGGCTGATCAGGGCCGTAGGTGTCCGCGGGTTCCTCTCCCTCGTCATCTGTATCGGAGTGCGTCTGGTCATCGGACTCCCCGTCATTTTCGACTTGGTCGAGTCCGTCGTGCCGTTCGTCATCTTCTTCCTCATCTCCCACCTCTCGCACTAGGGCGGCTCGATGTGGTTTTATCTGTCTGGCGTTGAATACGCCAATCGTTTGACCATCGAGATCCTCCACGAGGTAGGCGTTCGGCCTGATGATTCGTTGTATTCGGTACGGTCCTTCGTACACCAGATGTATCTTCCTTGTCAGTTTGCGACTTGCGTCCGATCTGCGGTGGAGTTTCACCCAGATCTTCTGCCCCTCGTGATACGTGGCTGTCCCATGCTTGTCGGCCTGGATTTTCCTTTTTCGTGCCGCTTCTGCGAGCCGTTCTCTCGCTCGTTCCACTTTGTCGGCCTATGGTTGCTCCTCCGGATCCTCTTGAGGAATCAGCGCGGGATGTATCGCGCTCAGGTGTCCGTCTTCCCCGTTATTAAGCTCCACCAGGGTGAAGCCGTGCGACGCGTGTCGGGTATGGTTTATCACTTCCTCCGCACGGTCGATGATTCTATGCCACGCGTGCTGTCGCTGGCTAGCATACGCGCGTATTATACGGCCTAACTCACGCATTACGCGCTCGACTGGGTTCGACTGCGGATTGTATGGTGATGTTCGCCTAACCGCGAAACCCTTTTCGGTGGCGAATTCTCGCCATCGCTCGGTCAAGAATTGGCCCCCGTTATCGGTCAAGATTGTCCGCGGTATGCCTATCTCCCGGAAAAATTGATCTTTCAAATTCTGAGTAATTGTATCGAGTCTTTGGTCCTTCATTGGGTATAACCGTATGAATTTGGAAAATTGATCCATAACCACTAGTACATATTTATAACCGTGGTGTGTTGCCGGTAATGGTCCGAATATGTCTAACGATAGTGTTTCTCCCGGCGCTTCTGATAATTGGTAATACTCGGTTCCGACCGTTGGTCGCGTATAGTATTTAGTCGCTTGACAAATTTTGCATGACGCTACCACGTCGCGGGAAATTCGCTCGAAATTTGACCCGTCGAAATAACGCCTCAGAAAGTCACTCGTTTTATCCGTACCGAAATGTACTAGCAGTTGGTGAATTTCTCGCGTGATTCGCCATGTTGCCTTGCGCGGTAACGCAATTTTCTCTCCCGTCTCGCGCTTTATTCGAATGAGTCCGTCGCGTTTGTATATCGTTTCCGGATGATTTTGCATCGCCTCGCGTAACGTTTCCTCCGCGTCTTGCGCTTCTCGGATAACACCGATCCACGTTTGCGTGTCGTTTCCCTGATTCACATCACGTATCAACGCGATTCGCTTAATCTCATTCGCCGCGTCCGTGTTCGTAGCCTTCCGCGAAAGTACGTCCGCGATTTCGTTCTCGCGACCCGGCAAATGCATTATCTCCAAGTCAAACTCTTGTAGGAACGTGAACCAACGTGCGATTCTACTGTTATTCTGTACGCAGGTGCTGAGGAACTTTAGTGCTTGGTGGTCGGTATGTACGCGCACGTGTCGTCCTAGCAACAACGTGTGCCACTTTCTAAGTGCCCATACCAGAGCCAAGCATTCGAGCTCCGTGACCGTATAATTCACCTCGGCCCCCTTTAGGCTTCGACTGGCGTAACCCACCGTTTGTTTCGTCTCCGATTCCGCGTTCGGTTGATACTGATACAATCTCGCGCCCAAGCCCGTTCGCGCCGCGTCCACGTAAATCCCGTATTTCGCGTCCGATCTGAACAGATATAAATCCGGCGCTTCGCCGAACGCCTGTTTTATCTTTTTAAACGCGTTCTGTCTCTCAGTAGTCCATTCGTATTTCTGGCCCTTTTTTAGTAGCTCCTCCAACGGCTTAGTTAATCTCGCCAGGTTTTTGATGAATCTACGGTCCCAATTCACGAGCCCCAAAAAGGATTGAATTTGCTTCTTGTTACGTGGTCTGTCGAAATTGGCTATCGCATCGCGCGTCTCCTGGTTTATTTCGGCTTTTATTTCGTTAAAGATATGTCCCAAGAATTTGATTTCCTCTCTGAGAAACTCACACTTGTCTCTATTCAGCCGGAATCCAGCTCTCTCCATTTTTTCCAGTACCCACTCCAAGTGGATCAAGTGCTCCTCCAGCGAGTCTGATGCTATTAGCACGTCGTCGAGGTACACCAGCAAGAAATCTTGGTCTCCCAATGCTCCGTGCATGGCTCGGGTAAATGATGCTCCGGACGTTTTCAGCCCGAACGGCATACGTTTAAATACATATGTTTGTCCGTCGAAGAAGAATCCGGCGTATTTCATGGACTCTGCCGTGAGTGGAATCTGCCAAAAGGCATGGCTAACGTCCAGCGTGGAAAAATATTTTCTCTTCCCTATACGTCGAAATATCTCTTCTATGGTTGGTGGTTGGGCATGATCGTTCGCCATTTGCTTATTTATTTCCCGTGCGTCTAAGCACAATCGAATATCGCCGTTTTTCTTTATCACCACCACCAGTGGATTTACGTATTGCGTTGCTTGTTTTCGCACGATGCCCTTTCGTTCGAGCTCTTGGATATATTTCCTTACACGATTCATATGAATTTCCGGTATCGGATACGTTTTCTTCTTATATGGACGTGTTATGTTCATTTCAATCCGGTGCTCATAATGGTTAACTCGACCAATTTCCCCGTTGAACAATTCGGCATGGTTATTCAAAATTTCCTGCAATTGTTTGGTTGCTTCGTCGCGTTCGATAATATTCACGCGCATGATCGGATTAATTGATTTTTGAAATTTGACGTCAATTTCGTCGTCACAGGCTAGCATCAGTCGGTATTTCACCAGGAAATCGATTCCCAGCACTATCTCATACGCTAGATTTTCGACGATGAAGAATCCGTGCGTATATCGTTCGTTCTTGTATTCAAATACGATTCGCACCTTGCTGGAAATGGTGGATCCTTTCTCCGAAAATGCTCCTCTCAAGGTGAACTTTTTAATCGGCAGTAACTCCATTTCTTCGTTTGATTCGCGTAATTGCTCGTAAAAGGCACGTGTCATGGCCGTGACCTGCGCTCCTGTGTCGATAAGCGCCTTTGTGCTACATTTGCCGAATCTCATTTCTATCATCGGCACGTCTGGTTGTTCTACCTTCTAATTTCGCGCGTTCTTATTATGTTGACCGGCCCGATCTCTCGCTCGGTCGCCTTTCCTTCGTCCGCCCTTGCTGTCTCATGACGGTTCTCAACCTCGTCGCATGTTATCGCGCAACAGTTTCGGTCGTTCGCGTATTCGTCGTTGTTCGTACTTGCCCCGTCATCGCTCGTCGGATCGTCATCGTCGCCTCGATCGCGCTCATCGTCATCCGCGTGTCCCTCCGCCGTTATCGCGGCCAATTTACGCCCCCGTGTGTTAGCCGTATTCGGTTTTCCCGAATAATTTGTTCTACCATACGCACCGCGGTCGCGATTGCGCTCGTTGTCTGTCTCGCGCGTATACCGCGTGACGCTAAGTTTTCCTTCATTATTATCGCTGTCCGGTAATTCTACGATGTCGACGTCCCCTTTGCTTTTCACTTCGGGCGATGCCGCTTTCCTCCAGCCGTACGACTTGTTTTGCGACTGTTGTCCCTGTTGGCCAGCCGCGTCGCGTCTGTTAGAATTGTTATTACGACCTCCGGTTACGTCCTTTGGTTATTCATGCTCGCGCTTTGGTTAGCCGTTCTCGTCGTATTTGGTACCCTTCCATCGTCTCTCCGATTAAAGGACGATCTCGCGTCGCTGGCGTTGGCTCGTCTCGCTTCCCCGCGCAATCTACGAGTCTCGCGCTCATTTTCGATGGTATCGAGCATTGCCACCATATCGTTGACCGTCTTGACCACGGATGGTCTTAATTCACGCGCAACGTCCGCATCGTAATGCTCGCGCACCGTCTGAACGATCTCTTCGTCGTTCATCGGTAGTAGGAGTGTTTTGGCCTGTCGGGCAACGCTCAACGCGTATTCGGCCATCGACAATTGCTCTTCGTTCGATCGGTATTTCCCGAAATATACCTTTTGCCTGAATCGCATTTGCGCTTGACAACCCCAATACGTTTGCGTGAACAGTCTTTTCAGTTCGTCCATGTCCTCCGGCTGTTGTAACTCGAACCATTGACTCGCCGCGCTACGCATGCAACGTCCGAAATAGTGTAATTGCTCGTCCTCCGGAACGTTCTCGTATAATGCGAGTTTTTCAAACTTCTGTAAGAATCTTATCGGATTTTGTTTGTCGCTTTTACCGCGATATGTCAATTCGTCGAATGGATTTTTTATCCAACCCCCGCGAGGTAATCTCACTCTCAACGGCACTAAGTCTAACGGCGTTTTCGCTCGCGCCCGCATATCGTCGAAAACACGGGAGTCATTTTTATTGTCGTGCTTTTCGCCCGGCACTGACTCGCGTTCGCTCCGATTGTCGTTGATATACCGCCTCGCTTCGCGTTGACCTTGCCGCATTTGCTCGAGTTCCTCGGCCATTTGTCGCATTTGCGTTATGAGTTCCGCGTTTTGTCTGAGCAACTCTTGACTCGTTACCTCTCCGCGTTGATTACTCAAATTTAATGCGCGATTATTTTCCCCCTCTAAATTTTGCTCGTCTTGCTGCTGCTGCTGCGTTTGGTTCTCCATGTTGCCTCGTTATCTTGATCGATAATGATGGGTATTCTATTTCTATTTACGCTTTCTCTCGCGTTACGCAAAATTTGATCTTCCGGTGTCGCCGGTCCGTGAGATCTCGTATGCGCTCCTATTGGGGAATGCTGTAGATTTGGCATCCCCGATGCGGATTTCGATCGCGCACCCTTGGCACGGTTTGGCCTCTTCGGCCCCGTTTTGTCATTTTCACGTACGCTCCTGACCCTTGCTCCTCGCGATCACTTCTTCTCGGCGCCCGTAATGCCCGTACGTGTTTTGTCCGCGTTCGTTTTCGATCGTATGCACCACTTTACTATCACAGCGCTACGATCACGCGTAACCTTTTTACGCACGTTTTTTCGGCGTTCGCGCGTCTCGCTATTTGTGTCGCTATGGCGTAGTCTTCTGAACGATTTACCGTTAATCTCCGAAAATTCTTTCGTTTTCTGACCTTTTCGTCCCACCCAGTATGTGAAACTTACCTTTTCGCTCGTTGCGACTAACGCCCCACCCGGTATCTTTCGACTTCGGTCCTTACACCTGATCGCCGTATACTCTATATAACGGGTGTCAATTCGGTTTGGAAGTTCTAAATTTTCCCGTTTAATTTTCCTTACGGAATTACGTTTTTTCCGCGCTATGTGCCGATTCGCGTGGAATATCCGTACCCTTGTTAACGCGATTTTTTTTTTGTCACGACGATTTTCGGTTCTCGCGACTTCGCGTCTTGTGTGGCGCACGTTGTTGCGATATTCCTTACACGCGTGCTATCGAATGCACCTTTTCCGCGCTACGACTCACCTTTCTTTTTCCCACCGTACCTTTGAATTCCGCGTACCGCCTTTGTAATCCGACCTTTATGTGGCTCTGTGCTTAAGGCTCAGTGGACAACGTCGTACGTTCTCCACGCGATTCTTTAATGCCACGAACCTAATTATTCGTTGCTTCGCGTCCTTTATCGCACGTTGTTTTACGCTCCCACCAAACTCTTAGTTCGCACGCCTAAATTCGGTCGTCGTATTTTATCGTACGCATCACGCTTTTCAAATTTTTCGCAAGAAACTTCCGTTTCTTTGCAGACTATTATTTTCAAACGGTTTCACTCGCCCGCTGCGATTCGCACGCAATTCGATTACTCGCGTCCTGTCACGGTCGCCAGGTTTTACGGGTTTTTGCCCTGCCGTGCGCCAGGCAAGCTATCGGTGCGGGTTTTACTCCGTTTCGTTTCCGAAACCGCAGGGCCACGACCTGTCACGCACGCCTCACCGCGATTGATTTCCGCCGTCGAATCCAGCCTTTCTACTGTAACCGTACGGAGGTGTGATCTTCCTCCCTTTATCAATTTAATGTCCACTGACACGGTCGCCACTCGATTTTTTCCGAGAAATCGAGAAAGGATTAGCAGAGAAGTATCTAATTTTCCCAACTTTTCGATGCCGCGCTGATACCTCTTTCTACTTTCTGTTTCAGGTTGCCTTCTTTCGTCACCGGATCTCGGATCGCTGCTGGACTACGGACTTTGGACCTCTAGACCGCAACTGTGCACCGCTGACTGGATGTCTCTGGATCGCCGCCGCGCCGCTTTAGGATCTCCCCGAGTGGACGTAGGATCGCCAACAGGTAGGTATCAGGATCAGGTAAGTATCTTGTTTAGATGGGTATACCGCACACGAATGTTTTTTGAATAATTGTATTTCTAATTTGATCGGTAAAATATAATTTATTTTACTTTATTTCCGACAATACAAGTTCCGTATTCGCGTGTATTACAGATTTAACGCGTCTACCGCGGGATATTCTACGCCGTGAAAAGTTGACTGTACTATTCGGAGCCCGGACGAAAAATCCTCGAGTCGTGGTTCCCGCCCTGGTTTCATACCTTGGAGCCGCTGCCCCACCTTTACCTAGTAACGCCCCCTTTACACATCTGTCTTTCAGCTGGGACGTACATCTGCCTCCCAAATGTGGTGTTCGTCGCTTCCGCGTTCCTGGGCCATTGTACTATGTGACAGGTGTTCCCGTGAACAAAAGCCCCATTGTGACTTGTTATTCGCATACCTCTGTATCAGTCAACAGTTCTCGGAATAAATACTTTCGCTGATCTTCTCGAATATTCCATTTTGCCTATACCCAGTGTCCCATTTCCTTTAATTCTTGATTAAACTTCATTAATCTGAAACGTCTTTTGTAATGATTATTATCGGAACGGGGACCCTGTGTGTACATGTCGTTTTCTAAATACTAACGCTTCTCGCGCTATTTAGTGACGCGTTCCATTCACCCGGGGGCACGAATACGATAACCGGGGCCCCTTAATTTGACTGTGGTTTCTGGTAGTATTTTTTACGCTGAACAAAAAATTATATAGGTCTTATAGGGCTAACTGCTTTAGTTTTCGAGATATGCAGTATTAAAGCTCAAAATAAATATAACTTGGTAAATGTCTATATTTCAATTGTATGTGTATAAACAGTACACACGTAAACGAGAGAGGAAGTTTAGTTTATTGTTTAGTTTTATTAGGCGGGGAAGGGGTCGCGCGGGCCAAATTTCAAGAATTGGTGAAAAACATTGGGTGATGCTGCGCTTTACCTACACCAACACTGTCGCCCGCGCTACGGTGGAGCCCCTTCCCCCGCATAATTGCGTACTATTTATACACACGTGGGTTAGGTGACGCGCTTTACACGATCGAGTACTGTTAAACCGCGCCACTGATCCACGTCTGTTAGGTGACGCGCTCTAGAGCTTTAGACAATCGAATACTATTTGAGACGTCCCACTGCTCCCGCGTGGGTTAGGTGACGCGCTTTAGAGCTTTAGACAATCGAATATTATTTGAGACGTCCCACTGCTCCCACGTGGGTTAGGTGACGCGCTTTACACAATCGAATACTATTTCAGACGTCCCACTGATCCAAGTGGGTTAGGTGACGCGCTTTACACAATCGAGTATTATTTCAGACGTTCCACCGATCCACGTGGGTTAGGTGACGCGCTTTACACAATCGAGTACTATTTCAGCCGTGACCTAACTTTTTAATGAATAACGAGCGATGGCTAAAACCTTCTGAAGGTCACTCGGGGTCATGACCTTGACAACATATATCAAGGTCATTGAAATCGGTGAGGTCGCCCTTAATCTAGACATTTATCAAGTTATATTTATTTTGAGCTTTAATACTGCATATCTCGAAAACTAAAGCAGTTAGCCCTATAAGACCTATATAATTTTTTGTTCAGCGTAAAAAATACTACCAGAAACCACAGTCAAATTAAGGGGCCCCGGTTATCGTATTCTCCCCCTTCGCTTTACCCTGGTTCGACTTACTTATCGCCCATAACGTCAATTTCGTCCTAATCGATTGCCCAGGTGCTTGGATCGCGTCGACACGGTATCCACGTTCCCGTGGATCGCGATCTCGGAGTTGACGCGCCCGACTCGTCGACCGACGGTCGTTTGCCGCTAGTCGGCTCGCCCATAGCTCGCCTACGTCGCCATTCCGCCGCTCATACCGCCCGGTGGTCCGGATCGCTGACCACGCCACCGTGGTATCGCTTTTCGCTTCTCGCGTACCCAATTTGCCCTTCGATGGTCAATTTACCTTTCCGCTGATGCTTGCACCGCGTCTACGTTTGTATTTTACCCTTTGGACACGCAGCTGTTCGAAATCGTGAACCGCGCCTCCGTGGGGTCGCGATCTCGGCTTGCGCGCGCTCGAGTCGCGTATCACCGGACCCGTTGCGTTTCTAGTGACGCTAACTTTGTATTGACGTGTTTATCCGGCACCCCCGATCGGTAGCTCCCTGGAGTGGTTGACCGCGCCTCCGTGGTATCGCGATCTCGGCTCGCGCGGGATCTGCTCGCGGACCGATGGTCATATCTCGTTATTTGGGATTCCCTATCGCGTTCGCGTCGTTTTTCCGCCGATCGTACGCGTGGTTCTAGAGATCCGCTGACCATGCCTGGTGGCGCCTCCACCTTGTTATCATTCTATTGTCTTCTAGAATGTTTTATGTTTATGGTTATGGCAATTCGTGTACGAAAGTCTTGAATGGAGTCTTAAGACACTGTTCGCGCGCGTGTGAGTGAGGAAGGGATAATGCGTGAGAGACTACTAACACCGGAAGCGTGAAGTAACACAATAGTTTATTTAACAACCAAAAATAATGCCGAAATTAAAGAGTGACATAATTTACAAATGTATTTGAATTTAAGTGAACTCGGAACGCGGGCGTTTTAAAGTGAATTCTCTATCAACACTTTCTCGCTCGTAGTGTTGGATAGCCCGCGCGTGAATGAGAACTGACCATCACAATATCGATCGATGACAGATCTTACTGACACACTGTTGACGAATGGCGACGCGCCGTAAGTTCTACGGGTTTTTATACCCACTCGAGACAAAGAACGCGCCAGGGATGACTACTGTTTAGCTAAGGTCAAAATGTCATGGAATAGAAGCTTCTCAAACTGAAATATAGACCGAAGGTGCATATAGTCATTGTCTTTGAAATTAGAGTATCGATCGTCGAAAAGACCGTGCCGGAGAATCAGAGTGACTCGGCATCGTACGGAGAATAATTCTTAGGTGGTCCGCTGAATAAATATCGCGTTACACTGCTGCTGTGACTCATGACACAGTCGTCTAAATGAGAATAAGAATATAATTCAAGAGCATTCGTGATCTCGAGCATTCGCGATCTCGAACAGACACTTAAGACCAAACTTTAATCGATTGTGAATTTAAGATCCGACTATCAATATTGTCCTAGATATTCGATATTTTGCCACAAAGCCTGAAAAAAATGTTAAAAATTTCGTAGTTATAAAAGCAGTACAATATTTATATTTATATGCTTGTGCCCAAGAAACAAACGTTAGGTCATAAAATAGTATCAATTTTTGCTTAATTATATATATTTAATGGGTTTAACGTACTTTTTAATAGGAATGCAATAAGGCAATATGAATTTACGGTATTCCGCAAATATTAACCCACAAGTGAATAATTATACATTATTTACAAAAATTTGTTTATGCGCTGGGAACTAACGTTAGGCCACATGATGGCAATTTTTTTATTCTTTAAAAATTAAACGAATTTAAATAAACTCATAAACACTTAAAAACACCATCAAGCTATGTTATTTTAGGTTGTAGCACAAAATTATGTAGTGTATGGAAAAAATGAATATAAAAGGAATGTAACTCATATGTATAATATAAATTCTAAAAGTCATTCAAATCGTAAATGGTTTTTAGCATATATTTATCCGTACACCGAAATTGATTATTAACAGTTACTTGGAAAAGACTTATTAGAATGAATAATATCCAAACGCGTTGTTTAGTTTAATGATTAAATTTTCATTTTAAAAAATTTGTTTGTGTCCTGGAAGCTACCGTTGAGCTATAAAATGTTCATATTTGCTTATTTACGTATATTCAACGGGTTTAATATACTTTTTCACATTGGAGGATACGGTAAGAATATGTGAGTTTAATGTATTTCGCAGACATTAACACGCAAGTGAACAATTTCATATTATTTATTTTGTTTGTGTTTTGGAAGCTACCGTTGGGCTATAAAATGTACATATTGAGACCAACGGCTACCCCGCGGATCCCGTGCGCCACAGCCGGGAAGTCCACGCCAAAGCTAACTTCGATCCGGAAGCTGGAAATGAGAGCGTTGCGAAAGGTGCCGGGGATGGAACCCGGTTTCATATACACCCTGGACGAGACCCAGCGGGCCGCGTTGAAGGACGGAGAGCGGATTAGGATCGACGCTACTCCACATGTAAATAGGGACATTTAGATTAAGAGTGTACAGGAGTTAGGTTAAGTGACCAATCATCAAGAAAAAATAGCTCTAGTTTTGGTTTTGTTTTATATCACGGTTAAATTTAAGTTTTCCATCGTCAGCGACGGCACAGGGAGCGCTGTGGTAAGGACGATGCCGGTAATATTATTATTTGGTTAACCGCACGAGATGCGGGATAGTTGGTGTACGGAAAATTATTCCGTTAGCCAAGGCGCGAGGCACGCCATAATAATTTGAGTTTTTATTATTATTATCTGGTTAACCGCATGAAATGCGGTAGATTAAGTTTATCATGCGAGTTACGCGGAAACATGTCCAGTAGAGAAATAAAAACATTTATTTGGTTTTCTATCAAACGCTACGTTTTCTTGCGAGGTTACCCGAGATTTTACGAATACATATTCATCCCGATAAAAAGGGAAAGTACGAATAGAGGCGCGTTTAATTAGTTGAAGTCACGCGGGATTACCACACAGGGTAATCCCATCACCATGGTAAGTTTCCTTCAGGAAGCGTACTTACCGACACTCAAACGGCGAACTAGACAACCGCGAGTGCGAATGATCACCGACGCGCATAGATTCGAGAGATAAGTAATCGGCGGCAGGGCATAAAAACATCGGTTGGCATACCGACCGCTGCGACTCGAACCATGCAGCCGAGAATCAGTAAGAGCGAAGCAATAAGGCGGGAACTTAACCACCGCGTCCCTGTCGGTCGAGAATAAATATACGTAATGCAGAAGCGCGCAAAGTATCCAAAAAATCTTGGAAACTGACCATAGGATCATGGCCAGGGCCCCAAGTAAACGGAGGGACCCAGAGGTCGGGAACCCGCGCCAATCTGACCAAGGTCAGACCAATAAAGGGACGCGATGATTAAATCCACAATCCGATGGGTAGAAGCGGCGGAAACGTGACCAGCAACCTGACCAGCATAAGCGCGGAGCAAAGCATCCGAACCGCGATATTAGCATACGAAGCGAAGGGGGAAAGGGCCACGAGATGCGATACAGCGGAAAGGCCGCGTCATTGTAAGCGTAGACGCGAAAATCGCGAACGAACGATTGGCCAGGGCCACGACCAAACCAGGCGTCCGACGTAGCGGAAAACCGTGCGAATCGAAGAGGGGAAGCGAAAAAATGTGAACCCGGTAGAGAAAATCCCGATATCGCAAGCGGAGGCGCCGATAGCATGGCCATCCCAAAAAGGGGCGCGTAAGAGCAGGCTAACAGCGCAAGACGGCGAATGCGACCTACGATGAGCCGAAACGAAGCCGCGAAATGTAAATGCAAGACACATCTCCCAGGGAAATTAATTAACGGAAAGTAAAACTAAATGGACGTGGTCAACAACGAAGTTTCTCGAACTTGGGAAATGGGTCTCGCATAGCAACAGGTACTTTCTGGAAAGCATACAAAAACCATGTACCTGTCAGAATTTGACGAGTTAATGGCTTTGTTTGCGCGCCCGCAGATGTCGAACAGATGCGGGTATGAGGAATGCGGAAATCGGAGTCCGAGCGCGAACGACGCCCATTGGTCGTCAGGGGCGTGGCTACTCGGAGCCGGGGAAAGACGCCGTAGGGTATAAAGGTGAGGAACGAGGTCCGCTCAAGGAATTCGTTCCTCAGCCAAACGCCGAGATACCACAATCTACGTTCTTAGTCGATAAGGCTCAGAAAACTTAGAATCTTGCGTCTCGTAACCAAAGGACGAATATCCCGCGATAGTTGCGTGAAAACGTTGAAGCTTGTACTACTGAAAAGGAAAATATATTATAATTTTACCTAAAACAAATTCAGAGTCGAGTCAGTGAGAAATTACTTACCTTCATAATCTTATCTGATCCTGATACTTATCGGTTGGCGGTCCTACGTATGTCCGGGGAGATCCATCCAAGGTCCAGCGACGATCCAGGGACGAGAAACGGCGGTGCACAGTCGGAGCCCTGCAGCTTGGTCCAGAAGCGGTGATCCGAGATCCGGCGACATCCGGGGTAAATCTGCAACAAAAGGGGTAAAAGGGGAACCAGTAAGGGTACGGCGTATTCTGAATAGATCGCGATTAATGAATCCGTTCTCGGTAAACGGGAAAACCGAGTGGCGACCGTGTCGGTGACACTAAGATTGTTAATTGTTAGAATATCACACCTCCGTACGGCTACACATATTAATTTCTGTTTACGTATATTCAACGGGTTTAATATACTTTTTTACATTGAAGGACACAGTAAAAAAATGTAAGTTCAAGGAGGTATTCCGCAGACATTAACCTGCAAGTGAATAATTTCACATTATTTATGAAAAATTTTTATGTCCTGGAAACTAACGTTAGGCCATAATTTATTACATGTCAGTTTTTATTTACGTATATTCAGCGCGTTTAATATACATTTTAACGTTTGAGAACGTGGTAAGAGAATGTGAGTTTACGGTATTCCACACACGTCAACCCGCAAGAAAATAACTTCACATTTACAAAAATGTGCTTGTACCCCGAAAATTGAGGTTATGTCATAGAACTGTACGTATCACTTTTTGATAACTTCCGTACATTCAAGGGGTTTAAAGTACTTCTTAACATTTGAAAACGCGATATGGAAACATAAGTTTACGTTATTTCGCAAGCATTATCCCGCAAATCAATAATTTTACATGATTTGCGAAAAATTGTTCGTGTCCTGGAAACTAACATCAAGCCGTAAAGTGATATATAGCAGTTTTTGCTTATTTATGTACATTCAATAATGAATTCAACATACTTTTTAACATTTGCAAACGGGATAAGACGTACAATATGAGTTTTCGGTATTCCACAAACATTAACTTGCAATTTATAACGTATAATTTCACATTATTTATGAAAAATTTTTATGTCCTGGAAACTAACGTTAGGCCATGATTTATTACATGTCAGTTTTTGCTTATTTACGTATATTCAGCGCGTTTAATATACATTTTAACGTTTGAGAACGTGGTAAGAGAATGTGAGTTTACGGTATTCCACACACGTCAACCCGATTCCGCAGACGTTAACCCGCAAGTGAATAATTTCACATTATTTATGAAAAATTTTTATGTCCTGGAAACTAACGTTAGGCCATAATTTATTACATGTCAGTTTTTGCTTATTTACGTATATTCAGCGCGTTTAATATACATTTTAACGTCTGAGAACGTGATAAAAGAATGTGAGTTTACGGTATTTCACACACGTCAACCCGCAAGTGAATAATTTCGCATTTACAAAAATGTGCTTGTACCCCGAAATTTGAGGTTATGTTGTGACCGGAACAACGAATTTATTTATTGAATAATTCTCGTAGCCACTTACTTTGGCTGTAAATACGGTCGCCACTGTATTTTGAGCTGAAATACAGAAAGCCTCGGTATTCGTGTTCTCGAATTCCCCTGTCCTCAAGATGGCTCCCTCGTTCCTGTTCGAACACGTCGGCCACGCCCTGGTAGATTGCGCAATAATGTGTCGCACTGTAGGAAGGGTATCGGGTATCACGGAATGATTGAGTCTTTGTTTTAATAACAAATAACAAATGTTTATTTCTAAACACAGCACTTTCGGTTTACGAATACATATACGCGCTCGGTTGTCGAACGGTATGTTCGCCGTATGTATCGCGACGATGCTAATAATCGCTTGGCCGAATAATCCCGAATTGCGAGTTATCGGTAATTGTTGTCTCGCTTCTATCGTTTACGAGTCACGGGATAAGTTAACCGTCCGCGTATTTATTTGCGCGACACACGTGTGCACGCTACGACTTCTCACGGCTAACTGTCCTCGAGGGATGGGCTCTTGTCCCCCACTTTACATCTGCGCGTGCGCTACGGTCGCAGACTCGAACAGCCGTAACGTTGGCCAATCAGAACCACGGGTGGAAGCGGTGCGATTCCGTCTACATTGTGCTCGCGATCCCCGCTCGCTGAGCCGTTCTCATTGGCCCAGCGCTTTTCCCGCGAAAGCGCTATCCGGAGACGTGCAACGACGTGGCACTGGCTCTCGTTCCGCGAACGTCAACCTATCACGTCGCTGCACACTCGGGAAACTCCTGTGTGCCTCGCGCGTCACTCGAACGATATCGAGTGACGCTTCTAAAACGTCAAATGAGCGATTCATCGTTCCAGGTAAGTAGCAATCGTGTTGCCTTTTCTTTTTATTAATTCTCTTTTATTTTCAGGTACCCGGACTTCGTAGGAATCGCCCCGCTGCCCCATTGGACAAGGTAAGTATATAGGTATGTATATAAGGTAAGTATAAAACTTATAAAATAATCGTACGCACAATTACATAAAACTACGTCTCTTTAACAGGTAAACATGATTATCAAAACGAAATGAAGCTATCTCAATCGAGAAAGAATGTCTAAGTATCAATCCGGCCAGCGCGCCACGCTATTGGTCGGTTCATCGCCCGCCACGGCGTATCCTTCAATGAAGTGTCAAAAATGTTGTACGTGAATAAAATCATATAAAATAAAAGCCTTTCATGCCTCATCCTGTCATCTGACGCACGCACGATCCTTAAAACTAACGCCACGTACATCTACGTGATGCACGCATCTTATTTCGGCAGGGAACTTTATAAACTCAAAATTAGTGTGTCCGCGCTTGTCTTTACTCGCCGCGTGACAATTAAAACGATAAATTGTATGAAACATAATGAATTGAGTCGAGTATGACTCTTTCGCGAAATGCCGCGTTCTCATTGGCTGAGGGCCTCTGAATATTGTTGCAAACTGCAAATCGTTGTTGTTGCTTTATCAAACTATTATAAATTGTTGTTCGTGTAGAAAACTAAATAAAATTAATGACTCTACGTTCCTCTTTGCCGTTTATCATTGTTCGACCGCTGTCATGCATTTCGGCCGCATATCTCGCGTTTCAGCCAATCAGGCTGCTTCATCGCTATCCGCGTCTCTCGAAACCGTCTCCGGCTCGTCATCGCGTTGTAAAATAATTAAGTACATCGTGTACAGTGTGAATAGTGTCAGTGTCATTTCCAAATCGTGGAAACATGTAATTATCGGAAAGAACAGAATAAAAGAAACTATTATAAATTCCTTGAAATGCATTATCGCACGTTGTGAGCTGTCAAAGTGATTTTACTCGAATTGATTAAGATAATCATATATATGGCGAAAATGGTGAACAATATCAAAATAAAAAGCAAGATTATTAGATAGAAACGATCCGTCGACATGATCAAATCGTTCTGAGTATTAGCCGGCATGTATGTGTTGTGTGATTGGTGTAGAGCTTATCTAAATAATATCCGCACGCATTGCGGCTTACCTCGCCGGTATTGGTACGCTCGCCTTCGCGTAGACCTTATGACTGAAAAATCTCTCACATAAAATATAGAGAATAAAATAAAGCAAATAAAATAATATAAAAACATAACAGACGCATTATCTTTCTTTTACAGGTTGTGGAAGGTCAGCTGCTGTTCCTCGCCTGCCATTGGTTGTTGTGACGCCTGGACCTCGACCTCCATCGGCTGCTGCCCCGGCTGCATCTGCTCGTCTGTCACCTGCTCCAGGCAGTGTTCTGCTCTCGGATTGGTCGAATCGATCTCCACCTCGAGCAATCTCTGCATCTCGTCGTTCCCGACGATCTGCGACAGATCCAGACTGATCTGTCCCTCCTGTATCTCGATCCCTGTGTCGCTCGACTCTGGCTGCGACACTTGCTGGAATATGGTTTCCGGAACCGTGCTGCACTGTCTTTGTTCCTCTGGTACCGCTGACGTCTGCGATTGGTCGGCTGCCATCCCCTGAGTGGTCTTGGCCGTCATCCGACTCGCTACGGGAAGTGGAGATGAAATATCCGCTTCCAATGTCATACAACTGTACATATCAATTTTTGTAACTTCCGTATATTCAAGGGATTTAAGATACTTCTTGACACTTAAGAACGTGGTATGGAAACATAAGGTACGGTATTTTGTAAACATTATCCCACAAGTCAGTAATTTTACGTTATGGCCAAAAATGGTTCGTATCTTGGAAACTAACGCACCATAAAATGGTGCATGTCTTGGAATCTACCATAAAGTATATATAACATGTCTTGGAATCTACCATAAAGTATATATTTTTTCCAAGCCAGTCCTGGAAACATTACTGTAACATTACTGTCCTGGAATATACCATTACGAAAGTGTCCTGGAAAACATTATTTTTCAATATCTCAAAAAATAATTGGTTGATTTAATTTTCCTTTGTAGAATAGACCCAGGGCGCATTGAAAAATATTAAAAAAATAGGATGTCCCGGAACCGACCATTTGACAAAGATATACAGGGTGTACCGTAAAGACCGGATCAACGCTTAAGGATAGGTTCCTGAGATCATTCTAAGACGAAAATCCTAATACTAAAATGTCGAGGCTATAATAGTTTTTTAATTATAAGCATTTAAAGTTAGCGAATCAGACCGCCTAAAGTTGGCGCGCTCAGGTGTGGTACATCGCGAAGTGCGAAAGGCGAAAGCTGACCGTCGCCCCTTTTGTTAATATCGATATACAGATTACATATGCGAAGATAAGATTGTTTTTATAGATATTTCTGCAAACGCATTGTGCAATAATAACATTTTATTTTTCTTAATATTGGAAATGCACATTTTTTATTTTTACGTGATACATAAAGCGCAAGATACCAGATGACATTTCTTTCATAAATCTGCTACCAATTTCATATCCTACTGACAAAATTAAAACAAAAGGGGCGACGGTCAGCTTTCGCCTTTCGCACTTCGCGTTGTACCACACCTGAGCGCGCCAACTTTAGGCGGTCTGATTCGCTAACTGTAAATGCTTATAATTCAAAAACTATTATAGCCTCGACATTTTAGTATTAGGATTTTCGTCTTAGAATGATCTCAAGAACCTATAAGAACCTTCAAAATAAGCCTTTATACGAATTTATTTGTCGCTGAATATTTTGGCGGCAGCACTGAGCCGGTTGATTAATCAAAAATTTTGAGTTTATGGCCGCCATATTGACGTCGCCATCTTGATTTTTGCTAAGGCGCATATGGCTTTTTGTAGCTCTTTGTTCAAGCTTTAAATTGAAACCTCATATGTATTTTTTCATCGCTTTAAATTTTGGCGGCAGCACTGATCCGGTTGACGTGGAACGTCTCATATATATGTATATATATTTTTAGGGTACATGGTTTATCTTTATTTTTTGGAAACATGTTTAACATTTTACACATGTGGATTATACATATTATACAGATACATATGTATCTGCTATAAAATTTATGTATATACATAAATCTTATAGCGTTTTTCTTTGGCAGAACTGGTGCACACTCAGTGCACATTAAAGCCGTTGTACACAAATCAACGTAAAGTGTATGTTTAATATAAACAGGTTGAGTTACGAAATCCTCAATATTCTTTATTGTACTGTTTGGTAAAATATGTATTGGATATTTTATCAGTCGAAATATTTGCATTTTACTTTAAATATTAGAGATTAAATCAGTATACAACGGATTTAATGTGCACTGAGTGCGCACCAGTTCTGCCAAAGAAAAACGCTATAAAATTTATTAGAAAAATAAAATGCAATCAATTTATGTATTATGTTGCCAAATTCGTATCGACAAATTATCAATTAACAAAGTATCGCTTATTTTGTAAAATCTAACCTTTTTTTTGTTGACGCTGGAAAATCTTCGACTACCGGGTTCCCGGACCTGAAGGCCCGGTATGTGGCCCGGTAGCCCCCTCTTTGTGGGAGGGGAAAGACCCCCCTGCCTCCGGGGAGAGGCAAGGGAAAGTGTGGGATTCTTACCCACTAAAACCCAGCGGCTGTCCCTTTCGGCGCTTTGTGTGGGAGGACGGCGGGAAACTTGGATTCGTCCGCCGCCCCCCCGGCGCCACGCCCTGTGCGTGGGCGTTCCTCTCTGGAGGGGGAGAAAGGGGGAGTTACCCCCCTCTCTTTACACCCCTTCGGGCAGCTTCTAAAACTGAACCAGGCTGCTCCTGCTTTCCGTGACGGACTGAGGGGACACCAGTCCCAGCCCGTCACCCTTCTCGTGGGGGGGGGGGGGGGTTCATTGCGGACGCACGGTTACCCCGTCCGCGCGCTCGCACCCCTCATTGGTTGCTCAAGTCAAGCAACCGGATCTACTCCCATCCGATATCCACCCCTTGCGAGAGGGGTGGACATTAGACCTAAGGGGGAGGAGGGGGGAGAAGGACCGTACCCTCTGGCGGCCACCGTGGAGCTCCCATCCCTAGAAGGGAATGGGGGGCAGGCCTTCAAAGGCTCACAGCACCCACGGTGCCATTATGACGGTACCCCCTCCATCCCCCATTGTTATCTGTCTCCCCTTCCCCCGTTTCTGCGTTCTACGGGGGGAGAAGGGGAAGTGTTGAGAGGACGGCGCCGACCGCCAAGTCGCGGCGGACGCGGTCCTTCCTCGTCCTCGCTGTCTCCGCCGCTCACCCCAGTCGCCGCAGAACGAGGGGAGCGGCGGTGAAGGAAGCGTTGCCGCCCGTGCGACGTCGTCGCGAGATTCGCGGGCGCTCGGGCGGTGGAGATCGGCTTCCTCTGGCTGCCGCACCGCCACCTCTGCCGTTGGAGCGAGAGTTCCTCGAGCTCCTTTGTGAAGGCGGCAACGGCGGTGACGGTGGCGGCGGCGGCGGTGGCGATGGTGGTTGTCCATCGTCGCCGCTTTCCTCGCTGTCAGAGGGGGGCCCGGCCACCCCCTCTCTAATGCGTTCCGCCGCCTCCTTCTGTGACGTGACACGGCTACAGAAGGAGGTGAACGCTCTCCACTTGACCTCTCCTTGAGCCCCGATCGCTGCTCGTAGGATAGCCGGGGGGGGGGGAGAGGTCATTCCCTATCTTTGCCCGGAGGACTCGGCGCTCTTTTTTCCACGCGGGGCAGAATTCTAAAGTGTGCTGCGCCGAGTCTGCCTTCTCCGGGCAGTGGTGGCAGCCGGTGGTGCGTTCCTTGCCGATGCAACACAGGTACTCCCCGAAGCAACCATGCCCCGAGAGCACCTGCGTCGCATGGAACGTAAGTCCACGTCCCTTCCTGCTCATCCAGTCCCGCAGGACTGGTTGGACGGCTTCGCGGATCCTCCTTCCCGAGACCAGACGGGGGTCTAGGAGTTTGTTCTCCCACTCCTGGAGGAGGATCTCTCGCTCCTGCAGCCCTAGCGCGGCCCTCGCCCTGGGCGGAACAATGCCCAGTTTGGCCTGTATGGCCTTTGACCGCCGATACATTCTTGTCTGACTCACGGCGAGAAGATCGATCGGCGGTATGCCGGCGAGGGCCGTCGCCCCTACATGTAAGACGGTCCGGTATGCTTGGGCTGCCCGGTTTGCTATGAGCCGTTGGGCAGCCACGAGCTGCCTGCAGAGGAAGGGGTTCTTCACCACCCTCTCCGCCCATACAGGCGCTCCGTACAAAAGCACGGAGTGGACCATCGTCGCGTAGAGGCGACGCACGTGCCCGCCAGGACCCCCCAGGTTAGGCAATAACCTAGCCATTAGCCATGGCCTGGGCTTTTGGTATCGTGCGGGCAACGTGCTCGCCAAAGCTGCCCGTACCGCCCACCCACACCTCCAGATATTTCATCTGGGTGGTGATCGGGACGCGGACACCCTCCACGGTGAGGCTGAGCCCCTCGGGCGGCGCACAGTGGTTCAATTTACAAATCTAGCTGGACAAAATTATTTAAGAGGGAAATAAGTCGTATTTATAATTAATGCAACATTGTTTATAAAAAAACTATGTAATATAAAAGTAAACATTAAAAAATTAAAATTGTTGCGAGCACATTTTTTTCAACGCTGACTAACTGATATCACATATGAGTGCAAACGCCTTAATTTCTTCAACATGGGTTCAGAACAATTATTTAAATTAAACTTAGCTTTTAAATAGTCTATTAATGTTCTTTCATGATTCATATTATCACTCAAATTGAAATCACAACTCTTCAGCCAGTCAAATAGCTATCTCCTATTAACGTGGAATTGTCTACCTTCAAAGAAAAAAGGATATATTTCTTAAATTTGCAAAAATACGCACATTAAACTACTATCAATCAGATCTACATGAATAATTTTATCAAATAAAACCAAACTCATGATATACAAATGCATACAAAAGTTTTGCTGTTCTCACAAACTTACAATATTCTCAAAAATATATTAAGGGCGTTCTCTCGAAAATCGATTTTCTTAGGATTTTCTTGAAACTGTGAATATACGTTAATTTAGGTGTGCTTTATGCGTGGTATAAATTTCAGTACCTCTTCCGGCATAAAAAATAAAGATACTGAGCCTTAAAGTTTCAACTTTTACTAATGAAAAGGTTTTCCAGGCCAAACGGTAAGAGATACGAGGTTGGCCAAGAGGACCAAAGTTGCTCCTCTCGTCGAGTTCTATAAAGAAAAAATGCCAAAACTAAAGAAAATTAAATTTTTTTTGAAACTTTGAGGCTTAGTATTTTTATTTTTTATGCCGGAAGAGATACTGAAATTTTTACCACGCATAAAGCACACCTAAATTAACGTATATTCACAGTTTCAAGAAAATCCTAAGAAAATCGATTTTCTCTAGTATAAGACGAGAGAACGTCCTTAAAAAAATTAACAAACTGCTTGTATTTTTTTACTAAATTTAATAACTAATCAAAATGAAACAAAGGATAAAAATGTGAAATATGTACCTGTCTCAAGAGTATTCATCATAAAAATAATTATTTTGAAGTTATTTCGAAGTTATTTCGAAGGTTAACCAAATATCCAACGCAAAATATTCAACGCAAGTGCTCGTAATAATAGTATATTGTGCACCAAGGAGCGAAAGTAGCATTTTTCAGACGAGTGTGAAGTTTGCTGCCCGAGCCGAAAACGAGGGCGGCAAATCGCACGAGTCTGAAAAGCTTTCGCCCCGAAATGCACACGATATTTTTCACAATATCTTTACGGAAAGTTCGATTTCCATGCCTAGAGAGAGGCGAGAGCGGCCAATTTCACGCCAGGACTTACTTTCCTTTTTTAAATAATTTTGTCCAGCTAGATTTGTAAATTGAACCACTGTGCGGCGGGCCCCAGAGCGCGCGGTCTCAAAACCACGCTTCCCGCAGAGCCCGCCCGGCACCGGCAAACACCATGTTGTATTCCCTGGCGGGTTGACCCAGTCCACCCGTCAGGATCCTACGCGGCCTGCCAGGGCCGCGCCGCAACTGGTTGAAGAACCAGCAGGCCTGTGCAAAATTTAACCTGACAAGATTTAATTTTCTGATAATTTTACATTTATTTCAGATTTATCCAAATGCAAATATTTGGTAAGAAATATATTCTAATGATTAGATAATGCATTTATTAAGATATATTAAATTACAGAATTAACGGCAAAATCATAAGTATACGATATGAATCAATTATAAAATTTTTATTATTTTTTAATACAATTTTTTAAATAATACTTTGTCACACACAGATATCCTATTTTATTGCTGTATACTAAACAATTGTTTATTACAAAAGATTATTAATTGTGATATGAATATATTTATGAAATGTAAACTTTATTTCTTACAGTCATTACACTCTTCTGATGTTATATAGTCTGGTAATTATTTACAAAAAGACCGCACTCGCCAATGACCTTGACCTTGACATATGTTGTCAAGGTTACCCTCCTGAGTGACCTTCAGAAGGTTTTAGCCGGCGGTCATTGTTCATTAAAAAGTTATAAACAAAAAAAGGTTGAAAAATATAGCAGCTATTTTGAGTATTGGAAGACATAAATGATTAATATGTACGTCGAAATAGTTCACACATACACTTTTTTTTGTTAAGTTTTTGTTTAGTTTTGTTTAGTTTAGTGACGCGCTTTAAACACTTAAATACTTTTAATGCGCGTTACTAACCTACATAGGTTAGTGACGCGCTTTAAACAGTTAGTCGTCATCTAACCTATGTAGGTTAGTGACGCGCTTTAAACAGTTACATACTGTTAAAGCGCGTCATCTAACCTATGTAGGTTAGTGACGCGCTTTATACAATTAAATACTGTTAAAGTGCGTCATCTAACCTATGTAGGTTAGTGACGCGCTTTAAACAGTTAAATACTGTTAAAGCGCGTCATCTAATCTATGTAGGTTAGTGACGCGTTTTAAACAGTTAAATACTTTTAAAGCGCGTCATCTAACCTATGTAGGTTAGTAACGCGTTTTAAACAGTTAAATACTTTTCAGTTAATAAAAACTTGGAATGTCATAAATAGAGTACTACCTTAAACACGAATTCCTCGATCCTGTATAGTGTGAACCTTGCTTCAACTTAGAAAGCACATACAAAGTATATACTCTCTATTCTCTACTTTAAATAACTTTCCTTTCAATATATCAACAATTCACTGCTTTAAATAATTTTTCTTTGTTCATACATATACTATTTCCACATAAATATCAATTATTTATGTCTATTAGTACTAAAAATAGGGGCTTCCGGTTCCGGAACGTTGAGAGAGACAGGTGTGCGTGTGATAGAGTGATAGATTGAGGCGAAAGGACGATTGGAGTGAGTTGGAGAGGACAGGAGCGGCAGAATAGGGGAAGGTGGAGGAACCGGAAGGTGGAGGTGATATAATCAAGTAGGGGTGGAGACGATAAAAAGGAGAAAAGGTAAGGAAAGTGACAGGAGAGTGGTGACGGTTTGAAGCATAGAAGATAGGTAATATAGAGGGACGATAGAACGGGAAGCAGTGACGAGCAAGTGAGCATAGACGAAGTCGGATATAGAGGGGATAACTACCAAAAGTGATTTCAACCATAGGATATATAACGAGTAGGAGGGATAGGCGAAGGTAAAAGAGGCGGATGGAGATAGGGAAGGAAAGAGGCGAAGACAGCGAACAGCAGGGAGGTAAAGGAAAGAAGAGGGAGGGTGAAGGTGAGAAGAAAGCAAGAGGTAGGCCAACAAAGGCGGAAGAGTTAGCTAAAAGAGGAAGAGCGGACAGCCTAGGAACGGTTAAAGATCTCTTACAGAAAAGGAAAAGAAAAGAAGAAGAGGAAGAAGCGGCCAGAGCAGAAAAAGAAATTATAGAGAAATTTAACGAGGCAAGGAGGATCAATAGATCACCGCCAGCTAAAATAAAAAAAGAAGAAAGAAAAGGAAATATGGAAACCGAAGAGCTTCTCAATAAGATATTAAGGAAGATAGAGGAACAGGAAATAGAAAGAAAGAAGGACAAAGAGGAACAAGAGAAAGAAAGAAAGAAAGATAAAGAGGAAATAAAAAATGAGATTAGAGGACTGAAGGAGGAATTTAAGAAGAGCGAGGAGATATGGGAGAAGCAAAGAAAGGCTCTGGAAGAAAGAATGAAAAAACTGGAAGAGAAGGTGGAGAAAATAGATGTGATGGGCACGGAAAAGCGTGAGGAAGGGGAGTTAGCAGGAAAGATGAAGGAGATAGAAAGAAATTTAGAGATGGCGGAAAGAAGAAGTAGGAAAAATAACATAATTGTGAAAGAAAAGAAAACAGGAGATGTTAAGGAGAGAAAAGAAAGAATAGAGAAGCTGATAGAAGAAATAAGTAAAACGAAAGGAGGCATCGAAGAGGTACAAGAAATAGGTTACGGAGACATGAAAATGAGAATGTTGAGATGTAAAAGCTGGGAAAGCAAAAGGGATATAATGATGAAAAGAAAGGAGCTCGGAAGGAAATATGAATGTTTTATGGATGACGACCTCACCAAAAAAGAAAGACAAATACAAAAAGAGATAAGAGAGATGGCAGGGGAGATGAGAGAGACAGGAAAGAGAATCACGGTCGGCTACCAAAGAATATGGGTAGATAGTAAAGAGTGGAAATGGAATGAAAGTAAAGGAAAACTGGAAGAGAGGAATGACTTTCGCAGGTCATAAAGAAGGGAAGGAGGAGGAAGAAGCGGAGAGAAGGAAAAACGAGATCACAGGACACAACGAAGAGAAAGAGGACAAGGAACACGGGGAGGAAGGGGAGAGTAGAGGTGAGGAGGGAGAGGGAGCGGCAGGAAGAGAACACAGAGACGAGGACAACGTGCATATAGAGAGAGGGGATGGAGGGAGAGGAGTGAGGAAAGCGACGAAGGTGGTATTTTGGAATGTAGCGGGGATAACAAACAAAGATAGAGACTTTTGGGAGGGGGTAAAGACGTGGGATGTGATTATTATGATGGAGACATGGATGGATAAGAAAGGGTGGGAGAAGATGAAAGAAAAACTACCAAAGGAATTTAGCTGGAGAGTACAGATAGCGAATAGGAGGAATAAGAAAGGTAGAGCATGCGGAGGCATGCTAGTAGGGATAAGAAAAGGGCTAGAAGAAATAAAGGAGGGAAAAGGGACGGAAGAGGAGGAAAATAGAGTCGAAGTCAAGCTAAGAATAGGAGAGGAAATATGGAAAATAATAGGAATATATGTAAATAAAGACATTGATAAGAAGTTAGAAGGCTTGAATGATTGCTTAGAGGAGGGAAAAATAGGAGTAAGGACCATAATAGGTGGAGACTTTAACGCGAGAACTGGAGAGGAGGGAGGATGGGAGGAGCAAGATGAAGAGAGTGCGAAAGAAAGAGGGAGAAAATCGAAAGACAAGAAGGTGAACAAGGATGGTAGGACACTGCTAGAATTTATAGAAGAAAGAGGATTGATGATTTTCAACGGGGGTACGAAGGGAGATGTAGAAGGAGAATTCACATACACGGGAGGAAAGGGTGAAACAGTTATAGATTATATTATAGGTGATGAAGATAGCAGAGAAAAAATAGAAAGACTAGAAATAGGGGACAGAGTAGAGTCAGACCATCACCCGCTAATACTGTGGATAAGAGGCGGAGCGAAGAGAACGCATAGAGGGGAAAAAATGGAAAGGATAAGAAGAAGAGGAATATGGAATGAAGTAGGAAGAACGCAATTTAGGGAGAGACTAGGTACGATGGGAGGAAATAGAGATCTGCAAGAGGAAATAGAGGAAGGAACAATGAAGATAAGAAAAGTGCTTGAGGAAAATGAGGATGAGAACGAAAAAGGAGCTATTAAGAACAGAAGAGGATGGTGGGACGAGGAATGCAAGGAAAGTAAGAGGGGAGTGAGAAGAGAATTAAGGAAATGGAGAAAAGGTAAAGGTGAGGTAGAAAGATATAGAGAAAGAAGGAAAGAATACAGGGATATATGCGAAAGGAAGAAGAAGGAGGAGAAAGAAAAGATGATTAGAGAGATCGGAGAAGCGAGAACGGAGGGTGAGGTATGGAAATGGATAGGCAGAGTGAGGAAGAGAAGAAAAAGAGTGAACGAAGAGATAAAACCGGAAGAATGGAAGGAGTACTTCATGGAACTGATGGGCGGAGTGGAGAACAGGGTGGTAAAGGGAGAGGGGGACGGAAGTAGACAGGAGGAAGAAGAGATAGAATTAGAAGAGGTAAGAAACGTATTAAAGAAACTGAAGACAGGAAAAGCAATAGGCAATGACGGGATACCTAACGAGGCATGGAAATATTGTAACAATGCGCCCCGTAACGGCATTGTTCCCGGCCGAAATCCGCCGCATACCGCCCGGCCGAACATCCGCCGGGTGCAGAAAGGCACGGCGTGCCATCATCATAATTAAGAAACGCGTGCGAAGAAGTCCGCGCGAGGGACTTACCGCGGCACCGAGCAAAGCCGAGGCCGCCCGAAGATCGCCGAACGCCAGCGCCGCGCCGCGCGCCGTCACCACGGCCGCCCCACCGCTACGCCGCGACGCTCGCGCCCGTATCCCCGCCACCGATTACGAAGCGTCGCCACGAGTATATAAGCGAGCAACAATTGTTAAATGTTGCTATTCCACCGTGAGCCAGCACACCGATCATCCGCTGCTCTCGGTTTCCGAATCCCGAAGATAAGTCCAGGGGTAAGAGAGTCTCTGCCTCCGTTTGAAGTATATCTCGACGGCTTATCATCCCGACCGCTCCTCGCCTCGCCGCCACGTCTAAGTCCAGAGGTTCTCTGGACTTGTTGAGAGTCTCAACCGTCCGACAAGGCATTCCACCCGCCGTACCGTCGCGAACCAGGATCGGGGAACCGCCCTGTCCTCGCCAAGAGTCTCGGCCGCACGGTACCGCTCTCCCGTCGACAAAATCCAGGCGATCCAGCCCAGGGGGGTCCCCTGGGCTCGCTGAGTGTCTCAGCCGCCCGACACAGTCGATTCAAACCGCGTTACCGCCAACGCACCGCGCATCGTACGCGCCGCGTCCCACCCGCTCACAAAACCGTAGCGCGCGTAAATTTGTAACAGCCACGTCCATAATACGCGACCGTAGCACCGCGAACCGTTGCAATAGCCGCGTATGTAATGTAATCACCGCGCACGTAATCTCAGCGGAGACAGTCTGTATTAACGACGTGTAAGATTAACACCGAACCTTGTGAAATAAAGTTGTTACGTTAAACCGTTAAATCACGCCTTGTGTCTTCCTCCGCGCCTACTCCGAACCCTGACCAGCCGCGAGCTAGATCCGCGCGTCGGAAGTTAGGTTGTTTTAATATGGAGGAGAAGAAATGGTGAAATGGATATGGGAAGTATGCAAACGGGTCTGGAGAGGGGAAGGTTGGCCAGAACAATGGAAGGAAGGTGAGATAATCCCATTAGTTAAGAAAGGAGAAGGGAGGGAGGTGCAGGACTATAGAGGAATAACCATTATGTCATCGATGTACAAAATCTACACGGCGATACTAGCGGAAAGAATAAGAGAGGAAGTAGAAACGAAGAAGCTGATCCCCGATAATCAAACAGGATTCAGGAAAGGAATGGGAACGATGGATCAAATATTCGCTTTAAACTACCTGGTGAATAGACAAATAGGAAAAGAGAAAGGAAAAATGACGGTATTTTTTGTGGACTTGAAGGCGGCCTTCGACTCAGTGGATAAAAGAGTGTTAATCAAGACAATGAGAGAAAGAGGAGTGAGACAAGGTCTGATAGACAGAGTGGAGGAAGTACTGAGGGAAACAAAGAACAGAGTAGGGAGAGGAAGAGAATGCGGAGGACAATTCTGGACAGCGAAAGGCTTGAGACAGGGATGCCCACTAAGCCCAATACTATTCAATCTACTAATCGCAGACATAGAGGATTACATAAAGAAGGGCGGTTGGGGAGGCGTGAAATTAGGAGCACAGAAGATATACACGCTAATGTACGCAGATGATATAGCGCTGCTAGCGGAGGAGGAGCAGGACATGAGAGCAATGATAAGCAGGCTGGAAGGATATCTAGACAGAAAAGGTTTAACTCTGAGTATAGAGAAGTCAAAGATAATGAGGTTTAGAAAGGGAGGAGGAAGGAAGAAGAAGTACGACTGGAGATGGAAGGGAAAAAAACTGGAGGAGGTCAAAGAATTCAAGTATCTGGGGTACACGCTGAAGGAGAATGGAGGACAGGAGGCGCACATTAGAGAGAGAAGAAGGAAGGCAGCAAGAGTAATGAGGGAAGTATGGGGGATAGAGAAGAGGATGTGGAAAAAGGACTGCAAAAGAAGAATCTGGCTATATGACACCCTGATATGGACGGTGATGGGATACGGGGCAGAAGTATGGGGATGGAAGGAAAGGAGGGAGGTTGAAGGTATTCACGAGAGATATCTTAGATGGATACTTGGATTAAACTGGAGGACACCGGGATATATGGTCAGAGACGAGCTAGAAAGAGAGAAGATGAGAGCTAGAGCAAGCAAGAGAGCATGGAAGTTTGAAAGAAAACTGGAAGAAGGTAGAGGAGGAGAAATAGCGAGAAGGTGCATGAAAGAAATGAAAGAGAGATGGAAGAAAGGAAGGATAATAGGAAAATGGGAGCATGAGAGAAAAGTCTACTTGGAAGGGATCGGAGTAGAAACGGAAGAAGAAGAAGAGTTGGAGGAAGAGGTATTAGAGAAGAAGGAGAAAGAGAAGGAGAGACAAGAAAGGATGGAAAAGATCACGGGATCGAAGTACAACAGGTGGTATAAGAATATAAGGAAGGAAGGAATCCCGGACTATCTAAAGAAAGGATGGGAGGAAGCGAGATGGAGCAGGGTGGCTAGATTCAGACTTGGTAACGAAGTGAGGGAGGGACTGTACTGGGGAGAAGAGGAGGATAAAAGGTGCAGGATGTGTGGGATAAAGGAGGAAACATGGGAACATATATGGGAGGAGTGTGCCAGATGGGAGGAGTGGGACGGAAAGGGATGGCAAGACGTAGTGGGGAGATTACTAGGAGAGAAGGGCGAGGGAGAAAAATGGATGAAAGTAGTAGAGGAATTGAGACGAGAGGGAAGAGGGAGGAGAAGGGAAGGGGAAGGGGGAGGAGTCAATAACCACCCGAAGGAGGACCAAGGAGGTCGAGTCAGCGAAAAGGATTGAAGAGTCTCCTAATAATGAATTATATTTATATGTATTATATGTGTTATGAACTGTTGTAAAGGGTTGGGTACGTCCCTACAAAACGCCCTTTTAGACCCCATGTGGGTAATAAAGTACATGTTATCTATCTATCTATCTATCTAGTACTAAAAATAACTGCTATATTTTTCAACCTTTTTTTATTTATAACTTTTTAATTAACAATGACCGCCGGCTAAAACCTTCTGAAGGTCACTCAGGAGGGTGACCTTGACAACATATGTCAAGGTCAAAGTCATTGGCGAGTGCGGTCTTTTTGTAAATAATTACCGTGTTTTTCAAAAAGGTAAGGTTTAACTGAAAGAATGCTTGCCTTTAAAAATAAAAAAAATATATAAATAACAGCTTGCAAAATAAGGGATTTAAGCAATGACAACATTCTCTATGTTGTTATTTATTTAGATATATAATTTTAAACTTATAACAATGCGCCCCTTACGCTAAGGCATCGTTCCCGGCCACCACCCGCCGGATGCCGCCCGACCGATCTTCCGTCGGGCGAGGACAGGGCGCGGTGCGCTCACATTTTTTAATACGCTCAAAACGCACCATGTGCGCGGAAAACCCGCCGCACCGGTGCTTCCTCGCACGACGCCGACGAGCGCCGACGGGAGCCGATCCTCGCCGAAGACGGGCGTACGGGATTGCGCCGCTCCCACCACCGCGCGATTCGCCTGACGATCGGCCTCCCTCCTGCCGAACGCCGCGCCGAGCGATATATAAGCCGGCGCGTTCGGCGAGACGACACTTCGTCGACCCCCGCATTCCTAACAAAACCTACCCCGAGCTCCTAGGGCGACACGCCAACCGAGGTCCAGCGTATGAGCCTCGACTGAGTGTTCTCAGGTGTCCCCGAACTCCATCACACTTACTTCCGACGGCTACGGCCCGACGCGGTCGAGCGTGCTCGGCCTCGTAGCGAGGGTTCTCGCGACCGTAACCCCGGGACACCGCAATCCTCCGCCATACATCGCGCACTCCCGCCCGCGATCTCCGCCTTATCGGTTTATCGGTGCAGTCGCATCCCGGTAACGCGCCGCGATCATAGAATATTGTAACCCCGCGTTGCTTATCGCTGTCATTTCGCATATCCCGCCGAGTGCACATGCACTGCCGATCATTGTAATATACCGCGTTCGCTATTGTTTCGCATATCCCGCCGAGTGCACATGCACTGCCGACCATTGTAATATACCGCGTTCCGTTATTGTCTATGGAATATACCGCGTTTTGTTATCCTCTGTAAGATTGCGTCCCGTCTTATTTCGCCTAGCCCGCCGAGTGCACATGCACTGCCGACCGTTATAATATGTTGTAACCCCGCGTTGCTTATCGCTGTCATTTCGCATACCCCGCCGAGTGCACATGCACTGCCGATCGTTGTAATATACGGCGTTCGCTATTGTTATCCCGCCGAGTGCACATGCACTGCCGACCGTTGTAATATACTGCGTTCCGTTATTGTCTATCGACCGTTGTAATATACCGCGTTTCACGAATCTTTGTGTGTAATACCGAATCCCGAATTGAATAAAATAAATGATACGTGTGCAGTACAAATTGACTATTGTCTCCGGGCCTTTCATCGAACCCCTGACCCGGCGAACTAGTCCGCGTTCTATACCAAAGTCAGGCCGTTACAAACTAATCAATTAATCAGTTATTAACTAAAAAATATAATGTAAAATTTTATATTTAAGGGGGTCATCCCGTGTGACGGCTGTTTTTTTTTAGCTTTTTTCGGGATTTTTTGACGAACAATAAAAACATAGAACTTCAAACTTTTTACCATTTATTTATTAACATTTCAGCAGTAACTTAAAATTTTTTTAGGCTAAAATTCTTACTCAAACATGAGTTATACCACTGTAAAGGCACTTATGTCGAAAAAAAGTTTACATGCGGCGTCCATGATTCAGACTAAAATCAAAAAAATCAAACAGTATTTAATCTATGAAGCTATAGCTATCGCCGGAACTAGCATAATCAAAAATGTTAAGCCGTTTTTTTTATGACAAAATAATCACAAAAAATCATGCCATTTGTAAATCAAATTTTTGAAAACGTGTAAAATATTCAATTTTCAATATTTTCAAATAATCCTAGTTCCGGCGATAGTTATAGCTTCACAGACTAAAATTTGATTTTTTAATTTCAGATAAGCCGATCAGCCTGAATCATGGACGCCGCTTGCAAACTTTTTTTTTCGACATGATTGCCTTTACAGTGGTATAACTCGAGGACTTGGTTAGTGGATGTGTGTGTGTGAGTGGATGCGGAGAGCGTTACGTAGGGTATTGCTAACGACTGCGTTTACAGATAGAATTGGAGTGTAGGATAAAGGGAGAGAGGAGGCGAACGGCGGTGGAGGCGATAGAAGTGGAGGGAAGCGGGAAGACGCGAAGGGTGAGAATTAATCAGAAGGGTAAAGATACGAATAGGTGAGAGGTTAGGACAGAGGATAGAAAGGAAAGGCTAGGGATAAGTTAGGGATTTCGTGCGTTGTACAGTCAATCACGGAAAGGTTGCAACACTTTTTTTGGATGGGTTTTGGAACGCACAAATATTTAGAGACTGCGAGCTACTGCGTCTAGGGAGCTGCCGTGACCAGCAGTGAGCTGTAGTGATAGGTTAAGACAGCTGTCAAAAGAGCACATACAGGGTGTGTATACATAGTAAAAGACATCTTACAGCGTAACATCTGATAACAGGTAGGAACAAGACATCTTATATAACGTATACTTTTTACGATATTTTAATTTAAATAAATAAATAAATAATTAAATAATTAAATAAATAAATAAATAATTTTATTTAAATTAAAATATTTAAATTAAAAAATAGAGTAATTCCAATAACTTTCAAGTTTTAAATTATTTCTCTTACATATTTCGCGACGTTTGATAAGTCTATCTAGTTAAGATATAATATGAGCTAAGACAAAAAGAAGAGGAAGAGGGGAGGAAAAGGAAACGGAGATGCAAGCGCAGAAATAAGGGTGATATTTTGGAATGTGGCGGGGCTGAAGAAAAAGGACAGAGAATTCTGGGAATACATAGAAGGATTCGATATTATAGGTCTATGTGAAACGTGGATAGAAGAGAAGGAATGTGATAAGATAAAGAGGAATATGCCAAAGAAGTTTGTATGGAAATGTCAATTTGCAATTAGAGAGAAATGTAAAGGTAGGGCGAAAGGAGGTATAATAACAGGTGTGAGAAAGGAGATAGAGGAGATAGATATTAAGGAAGTAGAATTTGTAAACGGAATGCAGGAGAGAAGGTTAAGGGTAGCAGGGGATATAAGAAAAATAATAACGGTATATAATGGGGAAAAAATGAGAGCATTACGAAGAGGGTTGGAGGAAATGGTAGAGGAAAGGGAAGAGGAAATTCTACATATAGGGGGAGACTTTAATGCAAGAATAGGGGGGAAGGTAAGAATTACAAGGGGGGTAATGAGGGGGAAGGAGGGAGAAGCTCCAAGGACAAAGTAAATAATAAATACGGAGGGAAAGGAATTCTTAGAGATGCTGGAGGAAAGGGGATGAGAGGTAGGGAACGGTAATATGAGAGGCGTGGGATAGGATGATCAAAGTAACAATTGGAGAAAGGGAAGAGTTGGATCACCAACCCTTGGAGGTAGAAATAAGGGGAGGATTAGAAAGATTAGTGGAGAAGCCTCAAAAGAAGACAAAGGAAGTAAATGGGACGAGGAAAGTATCAAGAAGTATAAGGAGATAGCAGAAGAAGTAGAGGTGAAGGGAGAAGAAGTGGAGGACGTATGGAAAAACTTGAAGAAGGCGGTAGAAAAAAGTGTGGTAAGAAAAAAGATCAAGATAAAGAGGAAAAAAATCGGAGAAAAGGATTGGTGGGATGAGGAGTGTAAAAGAAAGAAAAGGGGGTTGAAGAGGACATACAAAAGATGAAGAATAAGGAAAGAAGGAAAGGAAAAATATGTGAGACTAAGAAAAGAGTTTAGGAAGTTGTGCAGAAAAAAAGAAGAAAAAAGACTAGAGAAATATGAGGAAGAAGTGAGAAACGCGAAAACGGAAGAGCAAATATGGAAGATAATAAACAAAGAAAGGAAGAAAAAAGTGCCCATTGAGGAAGATATAGAGATGGAGGAATGGGAAAAACATTTTATGAAACTACTGGGAGGAAGTAAAGAGGACAGGAGAGAGGAGGTGGGAAGAAGGAGCAAGGAGGAAAACGGAGAGCTGGAGATCCAGGATCTAGAAATCGAAGAACAGATTAATAAATTAAAGAGGAGAAAAGCGACAGAAGTGGACGGGATAGCAGGAGAGGCGTGGAAGTTCATCGATGGACGGATAAAAGAGAAGTTGAAGGAAATCTTGAAAAAGGTGTGGAGAGGAGAAGACTTTCCGGAGGAATGGAGAGTAGGGCTAATATCCCCAATTTTCAAGAAAGGTGACCCGAATAACGTGGAAAATTACAGGGGAGTCTCCTTGTTATGTACTGCGTACAAGATTTATGCGGAAATATTAGCAGAGAGGTTAAGGGAAGAGGTAGAAGAGAAGAAAATTCTGCCGGAAACCCAAGCAGGGTTTAAGAAAGGCAGAGGGACGATGGACAACGTGTATGTGTTACAGCACGTGGTCAAGAGAGAATTGAGGAAGAAAGGGGGAAAGGTATATGGGTTCTTTGTGGACCTAAAGGCGGCCTTCGACAGAGTGGATAGAAAGATATTATGGAAAGTAATGGAGAAAAGAGGAATAAGAAAAGGTATAATAGAAAGGGTCAAGAAAATTTGTAAAGGGACGAAGAATGCAGTTAGAGTGGGCGGAAAAATCTCCAACTGGTTCTGGACGGACAAAGGAGTAAGGCAAGGGTGCCCTCTGAGTCCGCTACTGTTCTCGATATTGATCGCAGATGTGGAGAAGGAGATGAGGACAGGACAGGCGGGAGGCATGAGGGTTGGAACAGAAAGAATATGGACGCTGGCATATGCAGATGACCTGGTGTTGCTGGCAAAAAGTGTGGATGGAATGAAGGAGATGATAAGGAGACTGGAGAGATATTTAAGAAGAAAAAAACTGCAGTTGAACACCGAAAAGTCGAAGATTATGTGCTTTAGAAGAGGAGGAGGCAGAGGAAAGGAGGTGGGATGGAAATGGAAAGGAAAGAGATTGGAGGAAGTAAGGGAATACAAGTACTTGTGATACGAACTGAGGAGGAATGGAAGTGACGGCGGACAGATTAAGAGCGTGAAGAAGAAGGCAAATATAGTGATGAGGCAGGTGTGGGGGTTGGGGGAACGGAGGTTCAGGGATGACTTTAGGAGAAGGATGTTATTTAAATATTTAGTGCTTGGGGTTGTAATGTATGGGGCAGAGATTTGGGGATGGAGAGAAAGAGAAGAATTGGAAAGAATGCATAAAAGGTATTTAAAGTGGACCCTTAACCTTGACTCCTGTACGCCGGACTATATAGTTTATAAGGAAACAGGGAGAGTAAAGCTTAGTACAATTGCGGGAAATAGAGCAGTAAGATTTGAGGAAAAAATTATAAGGGTGGGGGAGAGAAAATTGGTAATAAAATGCGTGAAAGAAAAAGAGAAAGAGAGACAAAAGGGAACGGTGGGGGAGGAAAGAGAGTTGTTTTATAGGCAAAATGGATTTAGTTCGGAAGGAATAAAAGTATGAAGGGTAGTGAGGCGGATATTGGTCAGATAATAGGAGAGAGGGGGAGAGAGAGAGAGAGAGAGAGAGAGAGAGAGAGAGAGAGAGAGAGAGAGAGAGAGAGAGAGAGAGAGAGAGAGAGAGAGAGAGAGAGAGAGAGAGAGAGAGAGAGAGACTGGGGTAATGGATAGATAGTAAGATAGGAAGCACGAGATACAACGGCAGATATAAGAACATAATGACGCAGAAGGGGCCAAAGTATTTGAGAGAAATAGGGCACAAAGGGAGCCAAAAGTTGATTGCGAGATGGAGGTGTGGAAACGAAGAGGAAAGAAACAGATTTTGGGCGGCGGAGGAAAGAAGAAAATGTCAGATTTGTGAAGAAGAGGAAAGAACGATTGAACATATAATGACACATGTAGATAGAGAGAGTAGGATTAGAGCGAGGGATTTTTTGGGAGAAGAAGGAAAGTTAGAGAATGTAAAATGTATGAAAGAATTAGGAAGAATAAGATAGAATAGGAGAAAGGAAAAAGGTATGGATGGAGGAGTGAGTGTTAAGTAACGAAATGTAAACCAAGTCCCAGATTTTAGGCTGGAAGGCCTATCAAATCAAATAAAGTACTATACTACAGTGGTATAACTCATAATTAAGTGAGAATTTTGGCCTAAAAAATTTTGAGTTACTGCTGAAATGTTAATAAATAAATGGTAAAAAGTTTGAAGTTCTATGTTTTTATTGTTCGTAAAAAAAAATCGCGAAAAAAGCTATAAAAAAACGGCTGTCACACGGGATGACCCCCTTAAATAATTATTAAAGACATCTTCCATTAATGTAGCTTTTTTTTGTTTTTGAATTGTAATTCTACATCTATAAAGGTGCCTTTTCACGTTGACGCTCGACGCTCATTTTCAGCAAGCAAAAATCTTGAGAAATAATATCTTTTATTTATATATGTATCCATAAAATATTATTACTTGAAGATATTACTTGAAAATAATTAATATTTTATGTATTTCCAAGTCTAATGTTTGATTGTACTGGGACGATTAACAATGATTCAGCGACGACGCTGAATATTAAACAAATTTAACTTGATTTCTTGGACGCTAGCGTCCAAGTGAAATCACCACGTTCACCTTGTTGACGCTCATTTTCAGCGTCTCATGAATTGGCACCTTTACTAATCGCAATTTTATCGAGTTGATGTATGTTTAATGAAAACATTAATGCATTTTCTTGGCAACATCTTGTACATTATATTTATCGATTTAATAATAAACTTGGACGTATACCTCTGTGTGTTCTACGACTGCTTGCCTGCCCCGTCGACGCATCCCGCGTATAATTAATTCTTGCTACCAAGAATTGTTGGAAATTTTTAATTAAATATTGGAAATGTTGGAATAATTCTTGGTACCAAGGTCTGGCGCACTAGATTATTTATGTAATGTTGTTGTAATTTTTTTGCTGCATTAGCCAACTAGGTTGAAATTGAGGAGGTGAACTTGGCCCTCTTCCTTACTCCTTCCCGGCCGGGGGGCTTGGCCCCCCGGACCCCCCACTGGGGGCCAGGCCCCCCAGACCCCCCAGCTGGGGGGGCTCCGCCCCCCCGGACCCCCCCGCTGGGGGGCTTTGCCCCCCAGACCCCCAGCTGGGGGGGCTCCGCCCCCCAGACCCCCCCGTTGGCTATTCAGCCAGAACTACATATATAGATTATATATATATATATTATATATAATTATATATATATGATTATATATATACATATATATATTATATATATATAGTACTATATATATATATATATTATATATATATATATTATACATATATAATATATATATACTATATATATATAACTATATATCTATTATATAATCTATACTATACTATATACTCTATATATCTATATCTTACTATAATAATTATATATATCTAATCTATATATATATATATATATTCTATATATATATATATTATATATATATTATATATATATTATATATGTATAATTCAGGTGACATCGGGGACCCCCCCTAGGGCTATACAATGTGAGTTGTGAGTTGTGAGTTGTAAGTTGTGAGTGGTGACATCGGGGACCCTCCCCCCCCCCTAGAGCTATACATGTGAGTTGTAAGTTGTGAGTTCTGAGTTGTGAGTAGTGACGTCGGAGACCCTCCCCCCTGGAGCTAGACATGTGAGTTGTGAGTTGTGAGTTGTGAGTTGTGAGTGGTGACGTCGGAGACCCCCCCCCCTTGGAGCTATACATGTGAGTTGTGAGTTCTGAGTTGTGAGTCTGACGTCACACGAATATATATATATATATATATATATATATATATATATATATATATATATATATTCGTGTGACGTCACTACTCACAACTCACAACTCACATGTCTAGCTCCAAGGGGGAGTCCCCGACGTCACCACTCACAACTCACAACTCACAACTCACATGTCTAGCTCCAAGGGGGAGTCCCCGACGTCACCACTCGCAACTCACAACTCACAACTCACATGTCTAGCTCCAAGGGGGAGTCCCCGACGTCACGACTCGCAACTCACAACTCACAACTCACATGTCTAGCTCCAAGGGGGAGTCCCCGACGTCACGACTCGCAACTCACAACTCACATGTCTAGCTCCAAGGGGGGGTCCCCGACGTCACCACTCGTGCGCTGGACTAGTAGTTGGAAAAATTGTCATGTGCCATGTTATGTAACGAATTATATCCTAAACACGAAAATCAGTGCTCTGATTGCTAATATGGATTATTACACTTGTACAACTTGGTAAATATAAACTGTTTATTTTCATGTTACATACATTAATATTCTCATCTAGTTAAGGGGATGCTGGAGACAGGTCTGTTTTACCGCGAAATTTTCAGACACACTAATCTTTTGATTGATTTCACCGAATTACAAATTTTTTGTCCAGAATTAAAGTATGGACGATAACGAAGACCGCAGACACCATTTGCGTATAAAAAACGAAAAAACATTAGAAAATTACAGTTTTATTTCCAATTCTGCGGTCGACTCATGACAACATTTGCTGCACATAAAAGTTTTAGACTGTGTACGTATACAAAAACCTGGCAGCTGTCTCGGAAATACAATAAAGAAGAATCCTGTGCTTGCAGAAATGAGCTGCGAGCTTTAGTATAAGAGAAAAGTGTGTTTGAAAATTTCATATGCACATGTTACGCGTCTCCCCGAATTCAGCCAAAAACATACGGATCAGTATAACGGGTAGCCTTTGAGCAGGCGCTCTGTATGTATGTGTAAGAATCGGTGAGCACTTCTTTATCGACGCTGATCGAGTTTGCCTGCGGCTCCAGCATCCCCTTAATCGAACAATAATTTATTCGATAATACACAAGGCTAGTATCTTGGTGAAAAAGAGACTAGAAATTGCAACTTGACGCAGCCGCATTATCGTCGACACTTGTCGTCTACTCGGGAAACTCGAAATTTGGCAAACAAGCCATTATGTGCGATAACAAAAAAAATGGAATTTTTTTAAAAATAAGATACAACATTTACTTTGATTCCGCGATTCCTAATCAATAATTCCGCGACAATTTTCTAGGCGGTTTCGAAACTAGTCAACTAGTATAACGGTGCCTGTGCCATGTTCCGCTAATATCGTTCTGTTTAATGTGTTTGTTTCAAGTAACGTGTCTGTTGGACTGGAAACTTGGATTTCGTTAGATCTCGAGAAAAAAAAAATTCCTCTTGTTTAACATTACTTTTACAAATGATTAATATTAAAATGTTATTTAATTGATCATTGCTATTAATTAGGAGCTGGTTGTAATTATTAATACTAGTAGTGTGTACAACCATCCAGTTTTTCTAGAGTTTCTCGCTCTCATTCACTCGGACTTGCATTCGCACAAACACACGTCCTCCTGAACTTTTGCTGCTTGTTTATCTGGTCAAGGACCGGGCTACCGTTACCTGCACCGCTTGGTATTCTCTATTCCAACTATCGAATCGGTTGAAACATATCGCTGACTTGGAGGGTGCGGTATATTACATTTCTTTTTCATCCTATATTATTTCTCGTGACAAACTAGTTTATCCGACTAGTACAATTATGTGTGAATCTTATCTCGAGCTTGTTCTTATCATAAAACCAAACTAGTCTCTCCTTGTCGTTCCCTGTTGGGAATTTACGTCCAGCTCAGCATCTTGTTCCAAGACCTTTCAACAATATTAAATCCTAGCTCGGGGTATCATTGGCAATTATTCTCGCGTAATTACATGAGCATTAATTACATGTATATACATATTCCTGCATCTATATATCGAATTGAACCGAATTTTCAACTAGATCTTGAATCAAGACCAAGCGTGTCATCAGCTTGCCGAAAACGTAGTGATGAAGAAATACAACTGTTTCGTTGGGGTGCAGCTGCCAAGAAGGTGATTGTTGAAAAAACGACAAATTCGATGATTCCACCAAAGACCGGAAATAATGGATTTAATAATCCATTTAATATGGCTGGGAAATCGAGGAGCCCTGAAAAATCGAAATCATCCTTTCGGGAACGTGTTGCGGATTCGATGAGGAAAGCTGAGCTTTGGAGGAGGAGGGATTTAGTGAGGAATAAAGATTCAACCGAGAGGGATCAGGTTTTAATGAAAAGGGAGAAAACCTTTGGCCGGAAAGATGGACATTTTGCAAAAAAGACTAGGAATTCAACCGAGAAAAATAGACGCTCCAAGACTGTTTCTACCGCTAGGAGAGTATCTCTTCAAAGTGATTCTGCGAAAATGGGAAACTTGATTGACCAATTTGTCAAGTTGGCGTCCCCATCGAAATCTACAGAGGCTACAATCTCGGGAAAAAAGATTGATTGCGCTAGAGGGAAATTTATCGAGGGAAAACCGAGTGGAGATGGGAAGAAATTGCAGGGAAAAAGACGGAATAGGAGCGAAAAAACGGATAAAGGCGCTGAGAAACGGAGGAGAATCGTTGTGCAAAATGATTTCGTTGATTCAAGAGTACAAAGTGATATGGAGATGGAGGAATCAGTTGCGGAAACGGAACCGGAAATGCTTGCGAAACCATCGGCAAGTTGCTCTCTACCGAAAGTGAAACATGAAAATGGCCGAGGAAAGGTGTTGAAGTCGGTTGAGGAGGCTTGCAATGAAGGCGAATATATTGTAACGAGGAAGGAACACGTTTACCCAAGTCGGGGACCCTCCCTGGAGATATACATGTGAGTTGTGAGTTGTGAGTTGTGACGTCGGGGACCCTCCCTGGAGATATACATGTGAGTTGTGAGTTGTGAGTTGTGACGTCGGGGACCCTCCCTGGAGATATACATGTGAGTTGTGAGTTGTGAGTTGTGACGTCGGGGACCCTCCCTGGAGATATACATGTGAGTTGTGAGTTGTGAGTTGTGAGTGGTGACTTTGAATATATATATATACACATATATATATATATATATATATATATATATATATATATATATATATATATATATTCAAAGTCACCACTCACAACTCACAACTCACAACTCACATGTATATCTCCAGGGAGGGTCTCCGACGTCACGACTCACAACTCACCACTCACAACTCACAACTCACAACTCACATGTATATCTCCAGGGAGGGTCTCCGACGTCACGACTCACGACTCACAACTCACCACTCACAACTCACAACTCACAACTCACAACTCACATGTATATCTCCAGGGAGGGTCTCCGACGTCACGACTCACAACTTACCACTCACAACTCATAATTCACAACTCACATGTATAGCCCTAGGGGGGTTCCCAACGTCACAACTTACAACTCACAACTCACATGTATAACTTTAGGGGGGGTCCCCGACGTCACGTGAATATATATATATATATATATATATATATATATATATATATATATATATTCACGTGACGTCGGGGAATATATATATATATATATATATATATATATATATATATATATATATATATATATATATATATATATATATATATATATATATATATATATATATATATATATATATATATATATATATATATATTATATACATTTTATATACACGTAATTTCTGGCTGAATAGCCAACGGGGGGGTCTGGGGGGCAGAGCCCCCCCAGCGGGGGGGGTCTGGGGGGGCGGAGCCCCCCCAGCTGGGGGGTCTGGGGGGCCAAGCCCCCCGGCCGGGAGGGAGTGAGGGGGAGAATTAACATAATAGGGACACGCCCGCGACCCGGTCAATGCGGAGTTAGGAACACGCAGGGCATCAATGGCCGTATCAAAACCCCGGTCTACGTCGACGGTGACTCGGAATTCGGTACGCGACTTGTAATGTAATTTACTGAATGGATAGCAATTGTAGAAAACGAGCCAACTGTCAATAGTCCGAATTGGAGGCATTTTAGAGAAAAATACCCGCGTCGCAAGATACAAAGAAGATATCTCTCTCTTTTGTTATAATTTCAAGAATAGCAAACGTTTAAAGGTGCCTTATCACGTTGACGCTCGACGCTCATTTTCAGCAAGCAAAAATCTTGAGAAGTAATATCTTTTATTTATATATGTATCCATAAAATATTATTACTTGAATATATTACTTGAAAATAATTATTATTTTATGTATTTACAAGTCTAATGTTTGATTGTACTGGGACGATTAACAATGATTCAGCGACGACGCTGAATATTAAACAAATTTAACTTGATTTCTTGGACGCTAGCGTCCAAGTGAAACCACCACGTTCACCTTGTTGACGCTCATTTTCAGCGTCTCATGAATTGGCACCTTAACGTACAGACGGCGTCATTAATGCTTTCCTAGCTGTGTTCTGGGGATTTCTATAGTGCACGTTACATGTACTATACCTTCATTTGGAAGGCATTAATGACGCCGTCTGTACATCTACCAGATTAATATTAAAAGAAGAATGCACTGCAGTCAAATGTTAGCAATGTAACAGCAAAAAGGACGAAGATTGCTCCATTAAGGTATTCCTTTCATGGAGGAGCGTATTTTGTAGGCGCTTAAGCATGGGCCTCAGCAAACTCTTGTATATTTCATTAAACTTATATAAAATTAAGTTATAACTGATTAGTATGTTTAATTATAAGAAAAAAGTGAAAATATTATGTGTATTTAGAAATTTGTCATTTTTCGGTAAATTTTACTGTCAGAACAATATGGCAACGCTGCGCTTTTCAGGGCGCCGATTGTAAAATGTGAAGTTGATAACAAAAGTGTCAATGTAAGTGTCAATTTCATTAATCAATATTGTGACATTTTCTTTTTATCAAAGAGAAAGTATAAAATATAACCTGTTACGAAAATATAAACTATAACTTCTTATGTAAAATAAATTATTTATGCGTATCTATGTTTTACCTAACTGTTAATTTTTCTTAATTAAAATTTTGATTTATATTTTTATATTTATATATTTATCTTTATCTTTATATTTATATTTTTATATTTATATGTTTGTTTATATTTATATATTTTATGCAATATATATTTTTCTTTTTTTAAACATAATAAATAGTTGATAATAAACCGTACGTGATGAACTGAAATGTGACATGAGCGCACAGCTTGCAGCGTTGCCAAATAATTCCTTGAAAGTTGTCATTAAAAATATTCATCTATAAACCACATTTCAAGTCAACTTTTAACATAAATATTTTGTTTAAATATTCGGTGACTCTGTATTTTTATCGGCACTATCGAAAGTATAGAGTTTAGCGAATATGTAGCGCAGTTAATATTTAATATCTTAAGATATTTGATAAACAAATTATTACATTGAAATGTAGAAAATAGACTTTTTCGATAACGTCACATATAAATATCGAATTTTCAAAGTCATAATTCTTTTTTATATGTTCGGTAATGTGGTTTAATTTTTTTCTGGCGTAAAGATATGCATTTTAACTTTCTCGTAAAATCAAAAAATCAGTTAATTCTTAAAACTTTGGTGTCATGAAAGGAATACCTTAATAAAGTACATTTTAAATATTTAAGATTGTGTCCATCGGGTCATTTTTATTGTCGTAAAGCCATTTATGTGTGTAAGTAAATTCGACTATAATCAATTAATTAAATAAATTTATAATACATATCAAATTTATAATACATATCAAGACATTATTATTATTAAAATTATTACTAAGATGATAGTTCTAGTTAAATAACATTTAGAGCTTATAATTTCAGATTACTTTATGGATTCATATAATGGTCTGATATTGCGTGAATGAGCAAAATCGTGAAATAGCCAAAAAGAATGTTATCAAGGACGTTACACTCGGGATAGTTATCAATTTATTTGTGAATGCGTGGGTTACGGCTGTAATCCATCTCAACAATGCTCACCCAACCTTGTGATCTACTTTCTGTGTATATTCTTTGTGATGGTTAATTATTCTATTACCAGGCATAATAATTTAAATTTATCAATCAAAAAAACTCCAGCACTCTAATCTTCTCAAAACGTTCTAAACATTCATTTAACCAGTGACACAGTTACATTACATATTTCTTGTACATATATCTCATGTGTGTGTATGGATTTGTATATTGTAATTAAATCATAATTATTTTATAATACTTGTAGTTTTTATTAGAAAAAAAAATTAAAAATATACTATAGATACTATAATATAATATAGAAAAATCAAAAACATAACACATGCATTTAATGTTGCTAAAGCTAAATACAAAAATTAAAACTTAATGTTGGTAAATATAAATGCAAAATTATAAATAAAGTAGAATCGTAAAAAAAGTAAAAAAAAGTATCTGTATATATTTTTAATTCATACGTCGTAGTATATAATCACTGCTGCAATTGAAATAATGTATTACATAATAAAAATATATTACAGCAAGTAATAATCTCGAAAGTGTTTTATATAAAGGCATGAAGCTGTCAAATTATTTTGAGATTGTTAAATAACTTACAATGCTACATTTTCCCAGTAAAAGGTTATAAGTCAGAATATGACAGCTTTCATTTTATCAATTACGATACAGACATAAGGATATCGATTATATAATGGCGAAATAAAGCAAAAATATGTCAAAATATTTTTTCTACATAAAATTCTTTTCGCAATTGTAAAGCTCAAAATTGCGGATTAAATAGACGGCATTACTGGCGTCTAGATGACGCCGACAACGACTTCGATCGGCGCCACAACGTCGGGCGCCTCTCGCGCTTCCCCCTCTAACTGTTTTATGTCATATATCACATTGAACGTGTATACGTATTGATTACAATTAACAGCAATTTTTGAGAATCATACAAATTTACGATACATTTTATATCAATTTAGTATGTTTATATTAAAATTTAAATTTTTAGGTTAAACTGAATAACTTTCCAATAATTATTTCAAATAATTTTTTGATAAATATTTTATGGGTTTGTAAAAAAATAATATCAAAAAATATTATTATTTTAACTCTATATATTAAATTAAAAAACAAAGATTATTTAAAATCTTAAAATAACGTTCCGTCGTATAATTTTCTTTTATACACTAATAGAATTGATTATCAACATGATAAAGTAGTAAACGAAAAAACTTCTTTGATTATGCTTTACCTATATTGATTCAAGATATTGGTAATATGTAATAACAATCACATTAATAAAAGAAAATTATACCAATCGTAATCAATTTTAATTTTCTTATATAGGTATATGTATACATACCTACATATGTTTTTTGATAACATTTTTTAAATAGTTTATACATATAATAATAAAATGAGTCAATTAACACAAAGAAAACATATATGTATATAATTGCATTTAAAAAATATGTAATTGTATATTGCAGTTTGTATACTTTTTTAAAAAGCATTTATGTGTTTTTTATTAGGTGATTCATTATTCTGCATAAATTAAAATAAGATTATCAAAAAGTTTAATACATATATGCATATGAGCATGACATTTTTTTATTAAAATGATAGAATAAAAGTTAGAATATCTCATAAAATATTTATTTTTACATTATATTTTATCTTTATATTTTAACATACAGATTGTTTAGAGGGATTATTTTATGTAAAAGTATTTAATACTATTTTGGAAAAAATGATTTTAGGAAAATGGATAATCTTATGATATCATTCAATTTTTCTCTATTATTTTTTTTTAATGGAACAAAATCTGTAATCTTATTTCAATTACATGACTCATACTATGTAGAGTGATTAAAAAAAACCAACAACGTGTAAGATTGACCAAACTTGGCAAAGAGTAACAAAACTAAATATTTTTGAAGCAGCAATTTATCCCTAAAAATATCATATTTTGCCATTACATACTATTGTCGTTAGTCATATTAGAATTAGAGCTTTAAAATCATCCAGATTAGTAATCAGGTTTAATTGACTTTATTTTTGTATTTTAACTTTTGACTTGATTTTCGTATTGATGTAATACCATTATATAGGAATCTTCTTGCCGTGCTCGCATCTAACAATAAGATGCGCGCAATGTTTTGTTTCAGGAGTCATACAAGAGCAATAGGATATTTACCTAATAGGTAGTAATATTCTTTAAAAATTTTTTTTTTTCAAAAAAACTAAATTTTAATTATAAATATAATAAAAATTAAAGAAAATTATTGTTTTAAACTTTAAAGTTAATTTTAAAAAAATGTCAAGTTTTTTATAATAATTCAGACATTTAATTTTCAAACATTTTCTGTTACATAATTTTATTAACTAAAGAATATTTGACATTTTATACCTTTATTTTACCAAAGATACTAGTCATTGGTATAATGACTGACTTTTGTTATAAGGGAGGATGTAATATTACTATTTGAAAAAATTATTTTTTATTATAAATGCAAATTTATTTTTTATTTGTTAAAGAATTTGTTTAGTTTGTTCATATAATTTACATTTAATTTTAAAATATAACCTATATCGTCAAAAATATAACTTATTATAAAAAATAATTAATAGTTTATGATAAAACAACTTTTCTATTCATACTGCGTTATTTTATTACCGCTGGATTAAGCTGCAAATAACATTTTCTCGACTAATTACACCTACCAACATGTCCCATACTGTTAGTCAACCAACTTTGACCATAGGGTTGATTGACCAGAGTGGAAGGCATAAGGAAAATATTCAATTATATTAATTATCAACAAATTAAGTTAACTTTAAAAATTTAATTTAATAGCCAAATATCGTGTCTTACCGTAACTTATAAACGCGACAACATTTCTTTTAATATTTTATTAAAAATCGAAAATTGGAAAACTGGCCTATCAGCCCCGGTCTCCCCTAGCGTATACACAATAGCAGTAGATATTGATTTTATCATATTCATAGTTCGACCGTTCGTGAGACAGAACGTCACATCCCTTGATTATTCTTGAACTTTTGGCTAGCAGTGTATATACACTGCTGGCCAAAAGTTCAAGACCATTAATTAATTAAAAATGGTTATTATATAAAATAAAATCAAACTTATATGTTATAATTTAACATTTGCGTTATAATTTAATATTTTCATTATTTTATTAATTATTTTATAATAAAATAAAAAAATAATATAAAATGTTTAAAAACTTTGAAAAAAAATATTTTTGCAAGGTAAAAAGAGTTAAACACTAAAGAATATTTGACATTTTTTTCGTCAAAGTAGCCACCCTTGCGTTTAATCGCTTTTTTACTAATTTAGATTAGATAATCTAACTACAAGTTTATTTATTTTTTCTAATGAAAGATTCTTTCATCCACTTTCTAAAGTAATTCACAGCTCAATCAGTTATGGAAAAAAGGCTTTATGACCGTAGTCCATTTTCTTAAAATTAAATAACTCTGTGTTACCCGCAACTGTGCTAAATGTAATGCCTATTTATTTTCAAATTATTTTCAAATTTTATTTTCAAATTAAGAAAAAATGTTGAGCATGTAAAGCAAAAATCAGACTTTTAAGTAGTGTTTCACTGGAATATTTTTAAATTTTGTGTGGTTCAAAGGCTGGCAAAGCAGTTCCGTTGTTAAGATGCAACAAGAGAGATAATGTCAATATGACAAATATACATATTACATTATGTGACATTTTTCTGTTCCATACAAAATTGTAAAAGAAAATAATAATAATAAAATATTTTTCTTACCTACCGTATATATTTATAAATATAGTCATGTCCTGTCATGTACATATACCATCATTTTATATATGTAGGGTAAGTAGTCCAACATAAACCATGTAAATGGTTTCAGAGGCTTATATTTCTCTCAATTATTGAGTTGGAGATCTCTATTTTTGCATACAGTTCAATTTAGTTGGCTACATACTGTATAAGATAACTCATAAGTTATTTTTAAAGTTTAGCCACAATTTTAATTTTTTTAAAACAGTGTCAAATGTTTATTATGTACATAATGAACCTGGCCATTTTTAACAATGAACCACATGTTTTATACTGTGAATTGTTAGGATTATTTTAGTTTTACTTTGTTTTAAAATGTTTTTTAGAGAAGAAATGATTATAAGACATGATAAGTAAGGTTAGGATAGTATATGAATTTAAATTAAAGCCAACTTAATTATATATGTTATGTTTTTATTATTTAAAGCTTACAATCAAAATTATTATTTTTGATCAGACTTTTTCTTACTTAAATTATTTATTTATTGTAGCAACTAGTCAGTTTAATCAGACTTATAACACAGATAACTATAGTCAAAAACAAAATGATTCATTGTAGATCATATAACATTTTTTACGATAATCTTCAAAATAATACGGTAAAATAATGCATAGAAAAAAGTTGCTTACAGAATTATAAAGCCAAAAATACACACATTAACTATAGAATAATAAAAAAAATGATAGATATAACAACAAAAACATGAAAAATACGTAAAACTTACGAAAAAATTTAGTTTGTCACCCAAAATTCACAAAATGTGGCCTCAAACGGCCATCTTTCGCGCGATATGCCGGTCGATTGGAGAGCCGAAGAGGGATTCAAATGTCAGTTGTTGCATGACAACAGCACAATCTGGCAACGTCACATTTACGAAATATCGCAATGGTTCATAGTGCACTACTGGTTCATTGTTGGACTACCTATCCTATATAATCCACAAACACATTTCATTTTTTATTAAAAAAAGATGTTGGAATTACATCGATCTAAGAAATAATAGAAAAATATTATTCAGCGCGGTTTTCTTCTAAACTTTTTTAACTTTTCTGGAAAAGGCTTCTAAAATAGGAGAATTAGTAGAATAGTATTGTTATACTGATGAATGTCATCAAATATATGGAATATTGTGTATGTATACATTAATACATTGCGCAAAAAAATGTCTATGCAAAGAAAAGAAAGCGAGAGGTATGCAGAGAGCATAGGGTATATTAGATAGGGTGGAATCTGCGCGTCGTATGCGTTACGGAAAAATTTGGCGGTAGTAGAGAATAAAATGTCAGGAAAGATCTGGGGTAGGAGAAGATAGGGGGCGGCGAGCAACGCAGTGTTCAAGAACGGGAACTCGCGTATTCACGATCAGTCTGTCTACACGACGACAACTCTTCCTCCTCGAAGAGCGCTATCCTCTAAATTGTGCAATTTACATCATCATCATCGAAAGGATAAAAGTTATACGATCAAAGAAGCAAGATGCCTCGAATAATTGTGATATTGCTCCTCACTTCAACCTTCGTCATAACAATTCATTCAGGTAATGTTATTTTATCTATAGCAATACAAACCGCCGAAAAAACACACATGCAAAAATTAGATTTTTTTTTAAATAAGAAGAATTATCGTGCTTTAATTAAATGGACCAAATTATGTGCGTTTAAAGTACATAAAAATATTTTAGTAGATGTTTCAACTAGAGAAAAATTAATATTAAGAAGATAAACTGTAATATTTTATATTTGCAAAACTTTTGCATATAAATATTTATTGTAGAATAGGCTAGATACATGTAGATAACATTTTTAAAAAATCTATAACAGAAGATACATTATTATTTTGTTTTATAAATTTATTATAAATATATAAAAAATCTTTAATAAATTATTGTAAAGTATTATACATATATAAAAAGTCATATATAGAAGATTAAATATTTATTATAGGCTGATATTCATAGTCGGATCTTATTTTAAGACTGTCTTAAGATGCTAATGGCTAATGTCTCTGTGATTGGTTTACAACATTTTAAGATTGGTCTTAAATATAAGATTTGACTATGAATACTGGTCATAAACAATATAATAATCCTATTATTACATTTTAACGTATATTATGAAAATTATTTTATTATAAATTTTACCATTATTTATGATTATCTATGACTCGTGATTTATGTATTTTATATAAAATACTAGCTAATTGACTAAGATTAAAATTAATTACAATATAAATTATGATTTTTGTTGACGTTATTTTGTACGAAAACTATTTATAATTTTTAACCATTTGAAATATCAATGCAAAATTGTCAATATCAACTAATGCTCAAGATGGCGTAAAGATACAATACATATATTGTAATGAAAGCATTAATTACAGATTCAATCAAATACATTTTTTCTATTATAGAAATAAAAAGTTAATGCATTTAAATTATATTTCTGATAGGTTTATTTGTTATCTTCTCGCGCGTTTTCTTTCATTCATTTTCAAAGATAAATACTTACTATTAGACAAAGAAAGTTAGGAAGAGAACAGGAGGCAAAAGGGAAAGGGAGAGAGGGGGGAGAAGAAAGAGAGAGAAACTGTGTAAGAAAGAGAGTATATATGTATTTTATTGTATATATGTACAAAGATAAATCGTCGCGACTTTTGGAGTCATTTCACTACTATTATACGACCTAAATAAAAACAATTCAAATGCGACACCGGTGCATGTATGAGTGAACAACATAACTTGAACCTTAATTATTTCTACTAATTCAAATTATTTTTTTTATATTTTGATTCAGGAGAATCCATGAATTGATGTTTTTGTTTTTTATTTTGTAAATCCTTTTTTTTACAAACTTCTTCGTAAGGTGACCTTTATTTTTTAAAATAAAATTCTACAATTTTTCTCTTCCCATCTTTTGGACTCTGCCTTCCTATCTTTTCTAGTGAACAGTGAGAGACGAATTCGGCAAGCATCATAAAATGCTTGTTTTATTATTACAAATAAAGATATAAAAAAGATTGAAAAAACTATTTTAGAGGAAAAATATTTATAGAAACATTTACGTATCTATCGAATGTGTTCAAAATGGTATTCCTAATTTCTAATAGACTTCTGGATACATAATTTAAGTAAATTCTTAGTTGCTTCAATTCATCGTTGTGCATGAAATTTGTTGCTGCATGTTTTGTGATGTCGTTGAAACGTCTTTGTAAATTTTATGTGTTTTGCAATAAAAGATTTAAGGGAGTGAAGTCAGGATACTGAGCTAGTCAATTTACGGTGCTACCGCGATCGATTCAACACTGAAAAAATATTCGGTTAAAAAGTTAACGTGTCAGTAGCGGAATTCTGTAACTCCTTAACGACAGTTTCGGTATCATTGCGCAGGTATTATATATGGTAAAAAAGCTGCGTAACGATACCAAAACTGTCGTTAAGGAGTTACAGATTCCCGTCTCAGACGTATTATATGTAAGGATGGGATCAAGTTCAATACGTTCTTCAAAGTCCGAATCAAATTCAATAATCAGTTTTCATTTTCTAGGATTTGAGTAAAGCCGAAATCACACAAAGCACGATTTTTTGAATGATTAGTATGCTGCTATGTTTGCTCTGATGCATGCATATAGACACGTTCATACATTGAGCGAGGCATGCATCATTGCATGCACCAATTAAAACATTAAAAATAAAAGTATAATAAGGCTCTGAACAAAGAATAAATAACGTAAATAATGGGCTATGAGAGCCGACGCAAGATCTGATGTGCGGAGATATTGTATTTAACGATTATCAGTCAATACATTAAAACATTAAAAGGTAATTAAACAAACGTTTCAGCCCTAAATCGGGCCCGCTTCAGTGATATTAAAGAACGCATCTATGTGATATACAAATCATTTGGCAAGCGTACAGTGGTATCGCAACGGGCTAACACAAAAACGCAGGTACAAATATTGGAGTAGTTTGCATTAAGAGAGCGTCAAGTATGCGATACAAGTATCTATGAGAAGTTACGGCGCGTATGTCCTAAACGTATCCGCGCGACGATCGACAGCGGTAAACGTCGTCCTCTATCGCAGAAGGGGACGAAAGGCAGCAAACTGTGGCCCGACAGAACTACAGAACATGCTATGTCTATTAGGGATGTTATAAGAAATAGAAGTACAATTAACTTACTGCGTGCTACGCGAACCGCGGTCAAACGTCTCTATGGTGTCCATAGCCATTATCATCTAGGGAACGATATGTAGTCGTTGGTGTATGAAATGCGAGTGCGAGTTCGAAGACGCACACAATGATCTCCGGAACACGCGGACGTATAATAAGTAAAAATAAACAAACAGATAGACGGTCGCGCCGTGAGAAATTCCCGGAGATATTTTAAACAGTAGAACAATGTTTTATTTTATTTATTAGCGAAAGATAAGATTTGCCTAAAAAAGCAGTGTCTGTAAGTTGACATTGTTGTGTTGCAAATTGATATGCAACATTTCAGAGACCAAGCGCCTAATGTAGAACGGTTCCTTGTCGAGGATTGCGGCATTCCCGAAATCACACATGTGATTGTGATCTACACAATGCATTTACACCACTGAATGTCCTCCAGGATCCAACCGCCTGTGTTCTCTGATGCGGGTTCCCAAAAGTCTGCCCGTCTGTCCCGTATAAGAAGCGTCGCAATTAGAACAGTTGATGCGATAAACAACATTGCTCTGAGAAGCATCATCAACAATATCTTTGTGTACTTTAATGAAGCCATTAAGTCGATTGAAGCCATACAAGCTCAGTCTCTTGTCCACACTATTAGCGAGATGAGTAAATTTTTCTGAAATGCCTTTCACGTATGGAACAGAAAGGTAAGACCTGTCAGCAGGCTCATCGTCGTCGGGAGGCCCCGAAGGAGATTTTTTGAAAAGAGATTTTAGCTTTTCTGAGATAATCCCGAAAACGAAGTCCAACGGATAACTGTTTTCAAATAAGAGTGTGATGACCAGAGATAGATTTCTTTGGTGGAAAATAGGATGTGATAGTTTAAAGGCTCTGTCAATCAATCCCATGACTACTCCCCTTTTCTGGCTAATCGGATGGCTGGAAAAGAAATTGAGGTATCGTCCAGAGAAAGTAGGTTTATGATACCAATCGAATATCAATCTTTCGTTAGTGACTATTATGGTAGTGTCCAGAAAATTGAGAGTATTATTGTTACTTATTTTAATTGTGAACTGTAGTCTGTTATGGATGGAATTGAAAGTGTCAAGGGTGTCTTGTAAAAATTCTAAGGGCGCTGCAGATGCAACGTCGTCGACATATCGAAAGCAAAAAGGTGGAATGTATTTAAGTCGTTTTAAGGCTTTGCTCTCAAGGTCGCGCATGACAATTTCTGCAACGTCAGGGGACAGAGGAGAACCCATAGGACTGCCGTGTGTCTGTCTGTAAATGACATTATCAAAGGTGAAGAAGGTAGAATCGAGTACGAACTTGAGAGCGGCCAAGAATTTATCTCGTGGTAGTTTAGTATTCGGGGATATAAAATTCCATTGCCTGCATATGTTGTCTATGACTAGTTCAGTCGGGACATTTGTAAAAAGGGAAGTGACGTCCAAAGAAAACAGGACGAATCCAAATGGAAATTTTTTAAAGTTCAATTTTTCTACAAGTGTGAAGCTGTCCTTAATGCTGGAAAATAGTCACGATCAAGCAGACGATCGACAGCATCTTCAGAAAAGAAATTTTAATTTCGTAATACGTACACTCAGGAATGCTTGGTGTTGTGCCGTGACTGGGATAGTGCCGGCACAGGATTCGGAGATTTCGGGTCGGAGAATAAAGCTCGTCGCAACGTGTGAAATAATCAGTTGAATATATTTGATTTGCCCAAAGTTACAATAATCCCCTTTATTTCAAATCCCGATACTCGCGTAACAGTAAACGATTTATAATTATTGGAGTAGTGACAGTATGTTCTCAGACGCACGTCTTCGCTTTGATGTTAATTAGCGACTGCCCGCCGATCGTCGGATTCCGCGGTATTCATCCGCTTGCTGTTGCTAACTCGGGGACTCCCGAGTTAGCGCTAGCCCTACGCGGTCAGCGTTTTTGATCGTGTCGCATTGCATCGGATGATCGGTCGTCCGATGCAATCGTCAGTCTTTTCGGCGGATGTGGATTTTACGTTTGTCGCTAGGGTCGGATTTCGTATCGGAGGCACTTGGTGTTGCCAAGTGCATTAATTACTCTTTACATCGTTGTGCGCTCACAACATTCCTTCCCCCGCGGAAAAAGAAAAACTGAGGTCTTTGAAGTTTTTCGTTATTTATTTGTTTGGGTTTTTCTTTTTCTTGAGAGGTTACAATCTAAGTTTCTTATATGCTAATATACACGCTGTGGTTTCCCCCTTTAACTTCTTAATGATTCCCTTTTTTCTTTATTACATAAAGTACAATGCTTATTACTACTCTCGCGTACATTTATTGAAGTCGCTTTCTTTTAATTCTACGATTATATTCTCTAATGGGGACACGCGTGAAAGTAAAATGTTATTTGTTATATATGTTAAATGGTTTGTCTTTGTCTGTCGTGAGGTCAGTTAGGAAAGCGGTTATAATAATAATTTCCTTAGCTATTCTTTCCTTTATTTGTAACTCTAGTTTTCGATAAAAGCTTTTAGCCGGTTGGCGTGGACGCGTAACGTTTTTCGTCCTTTTTTAATTATATAATTTATGTCATTAATTTTTTCTATTACTGTGTATGGTCCTATCCAATGTGCTTCTAGTTTCTTTGATCTTCCTCGTCGAACCGTTTCGTCATGTAACAATACTTGATCTCCTGCTTTAAATGTTTCGATATTCGTCTTTTTATCGTACTGTTGTTTTGCCTTAATTTTTTCATGTTTAGTGTTTTCTCTAGCTATTTCGTTTGTGGCGCGTATTCTTTCTCGAAGTTCTTGCGCGTAATTGTCGTAGGTATATGTTAGTTTTGACGGTTTCGTTAGAGCTGTCAGTAATAAAGCTTGATGGCCGTAAACTAATTCGAACGGTGTAAATCCTGTCGTGGTGTGGGGAGTTGTGTTATATGTAAACATCGCAAAGGGTAGCCATTCATCCCAGTTCGTCTGGTCTTCATTTATGTAGTGTCTCAAATATTCGGCTAATGTGCGGTGTGACCGCTCTAATGCTCCGTTACTTTCTGGGTGATAAGCTGTCGTTTGTATTTTTTCTATTTTTAGTAATTTGCACACGTTTTTGAACATTTCGCTAGTAAAGTTTGTACCTTGATCCGTGAGTACTTTCTCCGGTATTCCGTGTTCTAACACGATTTTGGTAACAAAAGCTTTTGCGACTGTCGCTGCTTCTTGATTTTCTACGGGAATTGCTTTACTAAATTTCATCAGGCTATCTTGGAAGGTCAAAATATATTTATTTCTGTTATCCGTGGTAGTTAATGGTCTTACAATGTCAAGGGCGCATTTTTCGAATGGTCTTTGTGGAGTATCCGTAATTGATAAAGGCATCTTTGTTTTTCTGCTCAATTTATTCTTTTGGCAGTATTCACATTTATTTATATAATCTTCGACATCCTTAGTAATTCCATTCCAATTGTGCGTTAATCGGACTCGATTTAAAGTTCTTGTGACTCCTTGGTGTCCTTCCATAGGTAGGTCGTGATATTCTTTTAATATCTGTAGTTTATCTTCTTCCGAGTATTTACTCGGTATTTCCTCTTGCTGTACTTTATTTACTTGTACGTCTTCCACTATCGGGTTTCGACTCAATGCGTCAGCGTTTGCATTCATTTTGCCTGCCTTGTGGACGATCTCGTAATCGTACTCCTCCAGCTTGAGTCTCCATCTAATTAATCTCGAGCCGGGGTCTTTTACGTTAAATAACCATATTAATGGTCTATGATCCGTAATTATTTTAAATTTCGTTCCGTACACGTAAGGTCTGAAATGTTTTACGGCCCATACAATTGCCAACAATTCTTTTTCTGTCGTATTATAATTTTGCTCTGCCTTATTTAATACTCTACTGGCATATGCTATCGGTCTGTCTTGTCCTACTGTTCCTTGTGATAGCACGGCTCCGATTGCATAGTCGGATGCGTCTGTAGTTACTAAAAACTCTTGAGTAAAATCGGGGTATTTTAATATGGGTGCCGTTGTTAGTTTTTTCTTTAATGTTTCGAAAGCTATTTGTTGTTCGGCTGTCCAAATAAATTTTTCACCCTTTCTCAATAATTTTGTTAAAGGTTTTGCAATCTTGGAAAAATTGTTGATAAATTTTCGATAATATCCAGCAAGTCCTAGAAAAGTTTGAACGTCTTTTGCTCGTTTCGGAGTTTTACACCTTATTACTGCTTGTATGTTGTTAGGGTTTGGTAGTATTCCGTTTTCTGAAATAATATGCCCTAAATATAATACTTCTTTGCGCAAGAATTTGCATTTATCCGGTTGAAGTTTGAAACGATATTTTCGTAATCGTTGTAGTACTTCAATTAGGCGCCGGTTATGTTCGGCCAAGGTTGCTCCGTATATTATGATGTCGTCGAGATAAACGAGACATTTGATACCTTCTAAACCCATTAGTGCTGCTATTATAGCTCGCTGAAAGGTTTTTGGCGCGTTTTTTAATCCGAAAGGCATTCGGTTAAATTCGTAGTGTCCATTGGGTGTTGAAAATGCTGTCTTCTTTTTATCTTTTTCCTGCATCGGTATCTGATGGTAGCCGGATGCGAGATCTAATCTAGTAAAATATTTCGCCTTTCCTAATTTGTCATGTATTTCTGCAATATTAGGCAATGGAAATGAGTCTCAGATTGTAAGAAAATTTAGCTTGCGGAAATCTATGACGATTCAAAATTTTATTTTACCTGAGGCGTCCGGTTTTTTGGGTACTACTAATATTGGAGAATTCCACGGGCTCGTGCTAGGGCGGATAATTCCGTCTTGTTAATTTGTCGGTTTATTTCCTCCTTGTGTTTCTCCGGCAGGCGATAAGGTCGGACGTTCACCGGCGCGCTATCAGTACGCGTCGGGATCTCATGTTTCACCGCTGGGGTACACGTTAGTTTGTCGTTCTCTAAATGGAATACGTCACAAAAATTCTCGCATATTTGCTCTAATGACTTTCTCTCCTCGTCATTTAAATGTTTCATTCTTAATTTACGACGTATTTCTTTGCACCTTTCTTTGATGGGTTCGAGCTCTTTGGTCGGCTGTAACGTGAGTATGTCTGCCGTGTCGATCACCGGTGCCTCTTCTAGAGTTACATGCGGCGTGACAATTTCTACTGGCTTTTCTGTAACGTTTACTATGCTCACCGGGCAGACAAAGTCTATTGGTTTTACCATGCAGTTGCCGACAAATACTCCCGGCATTACCTCTTCGCTCCGTACGATACCTACTTTATTTGTGTTGGTTATCGCGGATATTATAGTCTCGCTACGCGGTGGTAAAGTAAACTTTCGGTACGGTTGCAGTTTAAATGTCGCGGTACCGATTTTTAACCGATTTTCAGCGTGATTGGGTATGGCTTGATGTTTTTTCAGGAAATCGATTCCTAGAATGCCTTCGTAGTCCATCGGGAAATCGTCTTGTACTACGTACATTGTATGTCGTATCATTTTTTTGCCTATTAGTATGGATGCTCTTATCTTCCCGAGGGTGTAAATTTGGTGTCCCGTTACGCCGGTCAGTGCTATTTTCTTATCCCGTATTTTAGTTGTGTCTTTTAGTTTTCTTAATTTTATGAAAGTAACGGCGGCTCCGGAGTCTAGCAAAAAAATTTAATTTTCCCTTGGTTGCTTCTAGTATCGGGAGGGTGACGAGGTCGAGTTTATTTTTATCTGTCTTACCTGTCACTTGAGCTACTCTGTACTCGATCGCGTGTCGTGTTTTATTCCTTCTCTGTCTCTCTTGTTTGTCACTACCGCTGCTGCGGTTGCTGCTGCTGTCGCTACTTGCTGTTTCCTCTTCTGACTCTGGGGTCCTATTTCCTTGGCTCCTTTCGGCCGCATTTATCTGTTTCCTTTCCCACGGCTTATATTTAGAATGGCGAGTCCGTTCTTTCTCGGGTAGTCCGTTAAGCGTCCAACAATCTTCCTGTTTATGCCCTACCTTTTTGCAATGCTTGCAATACTTTTCGACGGTATTTATTCCGCTGGGTTTTTCTGCTTTTGGCAACGAGAATCTATTAGCGGGTCGGCTCGTACGGCAATCTCGCCCGTAATGGCCTGTTTCTCCACATTTGTGGCAATCAACTCCAACGTTTCGAGCTTGTCGGGATGGCTCCTGACCGTTTTTGTTTCGGTCGGTATTATAAGTCGAGCGCTGAGGAGGACCTTTCAATTTCTCCTCTGACGTGGCGCCCAAAATTGCTGCTGTGAGATTAGCGTAATTTCGTGATCACACGATAGTTTGAATGTCATTTCAGAGTCCTAGCTGGAAATTTTCTAGCACTAGCTCCTGCATTGTATCTAATATCGCTTTTTTTTGTTCTGAAGAATGTTCACGGCCTTTGGTCATTGATTGATATAGTTCCATTGATAATTTATCTACACGGAGTCCGTATTCTCTCGCGCTTTCGCCTGGCTTTTGCCGGAGCATATTAAATTCTTTCTGAATGTGCGTGGTGCTTTGCTTTGCTAAATAGCACATTTCTATTTCCTGCTTCAGTTGAGCGAAAGAATGTATATCTCGCGTTTGGAAATCGTACATGGCCTTTCCCGTTAATTTCGTGCAAAGTATAGCCTTTAATAATGATTTTTCCTCCGCGGGGTTAATTTCATTCATCGCATAGGTGCTGGCGTTTAGAAATTTTCGTACCTGACTGCGCGACGTTCCGTCGATTTCCGGAATCATATCGCGGGCTTCCTTTAATTTAATGTACGTATTTATGGGATCGTGTTGGTTTCTGACGTCTTCCAACGTTCGTCCGTAAGTTATGTCTAGGGGACCTTGGCTGCGTACGCGGCGTATTTCGTCGGGGCGATTGTAATTTGCGGCTTCTATTCGGTTCATGCGGTCCTGCATGTCGCGCATGACGCGAAAGATTTCGACAGAGCGCTCAAACTCCGCGGCCTCTGTACGGTTCATGTGATCCTGCATGTCGCGCATCATATTCAGGATGTCGTTGAGCACGGAGTCCTGTGCTCCTGGACCTGCTCGCGCGGGCTCAGGGGCTCGGCTTTGGTCGATATCGGACGGTCGCCTGTTAACCGAGGGTCGGAGTCGCTCTATTTCCGCGTTGACCTGCTCGGGTGTCAGCGGCATATTTTGAGTCTCGTCGCGGGGTATATTGTCCTGAGTCGCTCTTCCTTGCTGGCTCATAATGTCCTCCGCGGAATCTTCGTCAGAATCGACTATGCTGCTGTCGTGTGTGTCACTGTCCCAGTGTAACCACCACGCGTCACTGTCTGTGGCGTCTGAATGTGCGTCTGCTTGTGTCGGGGTCAGTCTGCCGTCGCCGTTATTATTTTCGCGCGTTAAACTTGCGTCTACTTCGTCGAACAAAAATTCTCGCTCTAGTACAACGTTCGGGTGCAATTCTAGTACCGGCGTGTCATCGTCTGACAATTGCGAGTCTAAATTCTGTCGCACGCGGTCTAACGCTTCGCTATGGGTACGTCTATCTACGCGTACGGGGCTTCGCGAGCTATTTTCAATCGCGCTCCGCGCTGTCTCGCTGTGTAGGAACGAATCGTTTCGGACGGGACGGAAAGGGGTGATTTCGCCGCCTGACATTTATCGGTTATCACTAACTTTTACATTCGGCGCTCGCAATAATAGATTGGAACGGACTTACAGTAACGCCGTGTAACGCATCGTGTCTGTTTTCCGTTGATTCGTGTCCTGCAGGGCCGCCTGGCTGCTTCGCCTCGTCCCTGCTTCGCTGCTTCAGGCTGGCGAGTCCGTGCGGTAAGTCGGGGCCTTTTCCGGTGTCGCTGATAGCTGCTACCGGGTGCTTCCTTCTTTTGGAACGGGCCGCTACCGGGTGCTTCCTTCCTCTGGAGTGGACTGCTACCGGGTGCTTCCTTCCTCTGGAGCGGGCTGCTACCGGGTGCTTCCGTCCGGGCTGATTACACCACTTTCACTTGTTTGCTTTTTTCTTTCAGGCGAATACTCGTGACGGAAACACACGCGACGGGGACGTTCTCCGATTGCCGAAATATCACCGCGGCCACCAATTGTTGTGCCGTGACTGGGATAGTGCCGGCACAGGATTCGGAGATTTCGGGTCGGAGAATAAAGCTCGTCGCAACGTGTGAAATAATCAGTTGAATATATTTGATTTGTCCAAAGTTACAATAATCCCTTTTATTTCAAATCCCGATACTCGCGTAACAGTAAACGAATTATAATTATTGGAGTAGTGACAGTATGTTCTCAGACGCACGTCTCCGCTTTGATGTTAATTAGCGACTGCCCGCCGATCGTCGGATTCCGCGGTATTCATCCGCTTGCTGTTGCTAACTCGGGGGCTCCCGAGTTAGCGCTAGCCCTACGCGGTCAGCGTTTTTAATCGTGTCGCATTGCATCGGATGATCGGTCGTCCGATGCAATCGTTAGTCTTTTCGGCGGATGTGGATTTTACATTTGTCGCTAGGGTCGGATTTCGTATCGGAGGCACTTGGTGTTGCCAAGTGCATTAATTACTCTCTACATCGTTGTGCGCTCACAACACTGGACATTTCGATATCTTGAGATATCGAACATTGTCAGTCAGGCGTATCGTGTCTAAATATTCGTGCTCTATGACTGTTGATTATTCAAGAACCAGGCTGAGAACCCGCAACGCAGTTACAGAAATTGAGGTTAAAAGGTAAAAGGTTACAAAATCATATATTTCTTTTTATCACGACATGATATCCAGTGGTCTACAGTTACTCGAATTCTAAATTAAAATAAATAATATAGAGTATTAATATAGAGATTATTTAAATATATTTGAAATATATTTCAAAATACATTCCAGAAACTGTAGACGATTGGATATTAAGTTAATGATTAATTATTTAATATAAGAAACTTGTAATGTTACATCACAGCTCGTTTATGTGACAAACACTGGCCATGCAGTCTCTACTTTGGCTTCAAAGTTGGCTTTCATGTGCAGCCCAGGAATTTGTGGCTTGTCTTTTTAATGTTTAATTAACTAAGAATTTAATTAATTATTAAAAAAAGCAATTAAATGTATAAGTTATATATTTAAATTATATCTTTACTAAATAAAATGTATTTATTTAATATAATGTATTTATTTATAACAGTTAAGTAACAATTAAAGAATCAAGTTTTGTATTTATTAACACAATCAATTCACATAAACATTATAAACATTTCAACATAATTATAGTATATTATTTATTATATGGTATATATTGTAATATATATTTATTTACTGCATTTCTGAAACAAAAAGAGAAAATTAAAGTTAAAAAATATTATCTATTTGCACTTCTTTTATATAAATTTTTTTTGATATTTAGACATACCAACAAGGTATTCAAAATCCGTTACTTTCTAGCACCAATTGCAGCCGCCTTTGCATAGAATTAACTAAATTCCGTGTAAAGTTTGGCTTTAATGATAGCTCATTCCAGACATTATGGACATGAATCCTTAATGCTTCTTTTGTTCGTAGTTGACCAGCTATCCACGAGGTCTTCATCTTGGCCCAAACGTTTTCAATAACATTTAGATCTGGCGATTTTGCTGGCCATGGAATTCTTTCGAAATCTGGATTTACATCAAACCAAGCCTGAACAAGTCTTGATGAGTGGACACCACTATTATCTTGCACAATTTTTATGGTCGGAAAATCTTCTTCCGGAAATATTTGTCTCGCGCTAGGTTTTAAAACTTCTTCTAAAATCTCAACGTACTCTTCAGCATCCATTCTCGGAGAAATTTCTTGAAGACGCAATAATCCCCTGGAAGACATACATCCCCAGAATCCTATTACAATTCTTTCACTCTGTGCTAAGGGAAGGACGTAATTAGGATTCAAACGTTGACCGTCAGGTCTCCAGACTCGATATCTTCCATTTTCTGCGGATGAGAAAGTTTTCTCATCCATCCAAATTACTGCATCCCATACTTCCTGCTGCGTATTTAAATATCGTCTTGCAAATTCCATTTTTCTATTTCTATGCACCAGTTTCAATTCAATTTTTCTTGCGGCTGGTCGTAACCTAATAGTTGCCGCATTTAATCGGCGTCTCATAGATCTTTCCGAAATATCAAATTTTTCATTATTTGGCATCGCCTCAACGGAATCAAAAGGATTTGCGATCACTCCCATAATAATATCCTCGTCTTGTTCGGGCGTACTTTTTCTTGGACCTGTATTATACTTCCTGTGATCTTCGAGAGCAGCTAAACCTCCTTCATTAAATTTATTAATCCATAAGCTCACAGTTTTTTGGTTGCAGCCGACAATTTGAGAGATATCTTGCTTGCTAAGTCCTACTTGATACAGTGCAATTATTTGTCCTCTATCTGCTTGGCTTAAGTTTGCGTAAATACTTATTCTCTCCATTATAAAAATGTTCTTTTTCTTTCTAAGATTAGTTACTTATGACTTCCTAGTTTAGTTGTTATGGTAATGATTCGATATAAAATAAGTTACCATAACAACTAAACTAGGAAGTCATAAATAACTAACCTTAGAAAGAAAAAGAATATTTTTATAATGGAGAAAATAAGTATTTACGCAAACTTAAGCCAAGCGGATAGAAGACAAATAATTATTTTAATGCAGAATTTGAGTAACTGTAGACCACTGGATATCATGTCGTGATAAAAAGAAATATATGATTTTGTAACCTCTTACCTTTTAACCTCAATTTCTGTAACTGCGTTGCGGGTTCTCAGCCTGGTTCTTGAATAATCAACAGTCATAGAGCACGAATATTTAGACACGATACGCCTGACTGACAATGTTCGATATCTCAAGATATCGAAATGTCCAGGCATTTCTGCCGGTGCACAGTGGGACATTTTGACGATCTAGGCGCTCAAAAATCTGAAACAAAATATCTATTCCAGTTTGTAATTTTTTTCGTTCAAGCTGACGTGGAATGATACTAGAAAACGTTTTTGAATGAGAAAGTAGTGTGTTTATTAGTTATTTATTGATAAAAAAGCGATTTTATACAAAGATAATTTTCTGAAAAAAAAATTTTAATAAACCTAAACATAAACTAAATGTAGATATAAACATAAACTTTGACATAATATTTGCATATTACTCTGAATCTGAATCACAGCTCATTAGAATTCGCCTCACTCTCGACGTTTTCCTGAGAGAAAGAGGGTGATCATAATAACGGCAATATTTCGGATGAGAGCACGTTTTGTTTGGTTAAAACTGGCTTCCTTAAACTTGCTATAAACGGATCAGATGTAACTAGCAATCTATGCAACAAGTCTGTATTTGTGTTTATTCTGGAATTTTTACGAGTGAATAATTCTCTATAGCGTCTATTGTCTTTGTTTCTGGCTCCTTGTGCTTCTTCTGACAATTGACCTATTGGAATAATACAAGAAGCAATTATTTCTGTTCCGTGGAACAACATTTTGTGCACAGTAACTGGCATGTTGTACCACGGATATTCCCTCAAGTACAGTTCACGTGTTTTCTTAGCGTACTTTTCAAATTCGTCACAATTAATTTCAAAGCCAGAACCGAAACATTCTAAGATTACACAAAAACGCTTTGTAATTTCAACATTAATTCCTGATATTGCAGCAGATTTTTCTGCATTTCTGAAAAATCTACGAGCTGTATTGCCGTCATTACAATTGCCGGATTTTTGTTTCGGCATATCTCTCAACAGACCCATGTTGTTTTTAAATTTATCTTGCAAGTATTTTTTCCTCTGTGCAACTTTACTTTTATTTTCAGGCCCGCGCGCCTGCCACATTTTTATATCAAGTCTGTACGCTACGTGTAAGACACATTCTAGAAAACGAATCCAAGCATGTAAGGGGGATAGTCCAAACGATAAATAGTTTTTATTAACTGTCTTACGGGAAATAATACTTGGTTGATTCATTTCTCGTGGAGTAGCGCCACATATATAACAACTTTGTGTCGATGAACATGATGCCAAAGCATTGCATACTTTCCCATCTATCATACACAAAATTAGGGAAGATTCAACAAGTACGTCGATGCCATTGACAATTACTGTAGTAGGAGTAAGGGTCTCAATCTTATCCTTAACGTTATTTACCTCTCTGTAATTACGTCTTGGGTTTCTTTTACGAAAGCAAACATTATGAGGCGGCAATACCTTGTGGAAGACGGAGCTGGAATTTTCCAAATTATGCTCTTAGTACCATTATTGGATTGGAAATACATTTCAATGGGAACTATAGATAAACTGAACAGACTTTCATCAGTAAAATTGTCGATATCGTCACTAAACCTCTGTTTGTATGTATTTTTTGATCAGACCCGTCACATCCCCACTTAAATATCACCTTAATGATTTTATCTGACAGAGCAGGCAAAAATAGAAAAACTTCATTCTGGGCTAAACATAAACGTCGAATCGTATGGTCAATCAGTGACTAGTCTATTTCCGCCAAACTTTCAGTGACGATGGCCTCAAGTGGGTAGCACTTTTTTTGGCCTCGCGTACAAGATAATAAGGTGGGTACAGTTTAGAATTAATGTGATTGATATGAAATCGCATTGCGTTGTATTGGTGTCTCGAAAGGCTAGTATCAATCATCAAAGCAAGAGCTTGGTCACTAGAAAGGCTTTGCGGCGTTTTTTGACAACTACGTGCTTTTTTCATCTTGGTTCCAAGATCTGGAGAAGCAAATGAAAGCTCTTTGACTAAAGCAGCTGAATATCTTTTTCCAGACTGGTGAAGTTTTCGTACAAGCGCAGTAGTTAGTTCTTCTTGAGATTTAAACGTCACCAAATCATCCCTTTTTTTGCCTCTGTGTATAGGAACTACACTTCGCGAATTCCTTTAATGGTCTTCCTTTGTTGACATTTTCAACACTTGGCGGTGAACTGGTCCCACTTGCAGTATTTGGAAAATTTTGAGATCCTTCAAGCCACGTCACATTAGCGTTTATAAAGCGCTCACGATGTCGTCCAACCTTTGCCCAACGCCTTTCAAAGGATTGGCAAAGAGCTCTCAATGTCATTTTGATCTTATTACATTGTTCATGGGAATCTGGATTTCCAATCTGCTGCAACACGTATGTCAAAACAGCATCAAACTTCTTACTACCGTCATTTTCAACCCAAATGTTAAAAATCGGTCTCCGCTTTAAGCTGTTACTCATCCTGTTCAGAAGAAAAGAAATGGATGTTTTGATGTGCAATTTCGCAAAGTACAAAGTCCGCGCGATCGTCTGAAAATCGCATTAATAATATTAGACGCCAAATGCAGATTTCATTACCTGTTGCCTACTACACAGGAATTCGGTCAATAAATCAGATACAAAATTCTTCTATAGTCTAAAAAGGTTGTATTTGATATATCATATTTTTTAAACACAAATCAAGTAAAAAACGTAATTAATAATTTTTCAAAGTTAAATTAACCTTGTAGTATTTATCTTCAATCTTCAAACCTTTGTTTTGATTTAAAGCGTCAAAGAGATTGTTGATCCAATCACAAAAATTAGCTGTACAATCACAATCTTGTAGTTCAAGTAAAAAATTTTTATAAAACCTTAGTCCATAAGCCATTGATTTACTGAAAACCTACACAAATAGTAGAAATTCAAGAAATACAAATAATGGAGTTTTATCAATATTTTGCACAAAATTTTGTTATACTGCGACTAAAATAATATTAAAGAATATATATATATACATATATATATATGGGACATTCCACGTCAACTGAGACAGAGCTATGCCCAAAATTTGTCGCGACCAAAAAAATCGTTCCAGGGCTCAAAATGTTCGTACTCTCATGTACTTTCGAAGGTCACATGGCGTTTGCGGAAAATTCAAAATGGCGGTCAATAGGGAGCCCATTAACCCCATTAAATATCACATTTCATCCGAAAAATGACGATCCCCAAAATTTGTCACGACCAAAAAAATCGTTCCAGGGCTCAAAATGTTCGTACTCTTATGTACTTTCGAAGGTCACATGGCGTTTGCGGAAAATTCAAAATGGCGGTCAATAGGGAGCCCATTAACCCATTAAATATCACATTTCATCAGGAAAATGACGATCCCCAAAATTTGTCACGACCAAAAAATCGTTTCAGGGCTCAAAATGTTTGTACTCCCATGTACTTTCGAAGGTCACATTACAGTGCCAGACTAGAGTCAAGCTCAACAGGGTCTTTTTTCCCCGCTAATTTTTCCAAGCCCGTTCCCTTGGCAATGGTTTCGCTAGATAGTAGATAGGGACAAAATATGTCGTTTGTTTAACGTGCGGCACCTGCTCGTAGAGCCTAATCCACACGGCCCCCATGGGCGTGGGATTGGGATACGCCCAATCAGCGCGTACCGACCAAGGTCGGTACTACCAGTGCGCTGCGGGACTACAGGATCCCGACAGCAACCCACTGGTTGGGGCGAGCGACTATCCACGCTCTACCAGCTATGCAGGTTGGTACCCGAGCTGTTGGGACGCAGCTCACCCGTCGGACACCCAAGCACGAAGCTCGGGTATTCTAGCCAGCATTTGGCTGTAAACCACTGCCACCACGATGTTCCTACCCGCGACCGGCGGGAGCAAGCTCCCTGGGCCACCGGTCCCCGTGGTACCAGTCTAGATCACTGGTCGGATCTTCGCAGCCGAAACTGCTCCCAGTTGGGTCTCCTGCAGACCCGGCACTGGTCAGCCGCATACACACACCTCACACATTCGCACTCATCCTTCTCTGAAACACACATGCCGCAAACCTGCTCAGACTCTCATATCTTTCCTTTCGCTCCAACACTTTACTCACATCCACTCTGCCATCCTCACTCACACTGACTCTCCATTCGTCCAGGTTCCTTACATCCTCATACATTTCACATTCAATCATCACATGCTTCCAATCCTCGCACTCAGCACCACACGCACAACTTTCAGTCTCAGACAGTCCCCTTTTACACAGAAACTCATTCAAACTGCCGTGACCCGTCAGGATGTAGCCGAGCCATAAGCTCGGCTCGAATCCCAAGCAACTCCCGGCAAACCTCACATTCTGCACGAAGCCATGAGTCACTCGTCCTTTCACACTATTGTCCCATCTACTCTGCCAGCTTTCATACAACCTATCATCCATCAGTCTTATGCTCTCAACCACATCTCTCACACTCACTTCCTCTTCACTCACAATATCACTTTCACTCAATCTCCAACCATTCTTAATTCTCGCACTCACACCTCTTTTGACACATTCCAGGTCCCACGGAAGGCCACCCATCAGTACCTGCATGGCCTCCGTGGAGACCGTTCTACAGACATTCAAACAAGCACTCATCGCCACTCTTTGACATCTACTGATCGCCTCTCGCGCATACCCATATTTCATGGCTTCGTACCACACACTCGCACCATACATGACACACGCAGCAAACAGTCCCTTATATATCACACGCCAAGCTCTCTTCCGCAGTCCCCATTCACTCCTCATCACTCGTCTCAACTTTCCCACTACACTCACACACTTCTTCCTTATACACTCCAGGTGCGGCTTGAAACTCATTCGCTCGCCCACCCATACACCCAAATACCTCACACACTTCACATAACTCACATGCTTCCCATTCACACTAACGCTCGGGTGTCTCGTTTCCGACATATTCCCTTTCAGAAGCATCATTACTGTTTTGCTCTCTGACACTTTCACACCGACACTCGCACCCCATTCGCTCACTATCCTCATCCACTCGTTCCCCATTCGCTCCAGATCTGCCCGGCTCTGTCCTTCGACAGGCACGAACAGATCGTCAGCATACGCCGTCGCCATACATCCTAGTCTGCGGAGTATCCACAGGAGCGTATTCATCTGCAGATTCCAAATACATGGACCGCAGATGGACCCCTGCGGCGCACCCCGCACGACTCTCTTCCATACTTCATCAATCGTTCCTATCATGCATGCCCGTCTATCATCAAAGAAACTCTCTCACAACCCAATCTCCTCACATCCTTCGTCACGCAATCTTCCAAGCACACATGGCCATTCCAGGTTGTCGAAGGCACCCTGGAAGTCCACAAATATTCCCAACACATACTTGTGCTCGGACTCACTCACGCACTCACGCACGCTGTTCCACGCACTCTCGATCGAACGTCCCTTCACAAACCCATGCTGCGCCTCACACATTCTTCCACACATCAATCGCTCAAGCCTATTCACCATCAATCGCTCCAACACTTTCCCAAGCACAGACAGCAGGCTGATCGGTCTGTACGACCCGAGGTCTGACCGCACTTTCTCCGGGGACTTCAACAGTACAACCACTCTCGCAGTCTTCCACGCCTTAGGAAAACGATTGGTGCTCAGACACACATCATACACTCTCTTCAACAATCCGGGAATAGCACGCCAAGCGGCACGCAACATTTCCGCAGTCACTCCATCCAACCCGGGTGCCTTATCCACTTTCATTGCTTTCACAGCCACATCCATTTCGCTCCACTCAAATGTCTTTTCAACCTTCTCTCTCTCTGCCAATCGTTCATCTTTCATCCCCGTGTCTGGGAAGAAGCGATCTAGCAGCACATTCGCACTCTCTTCCCACGTACTTGTTGTTCTGTCACCCACCTTCATGGCACTCAATCTGTCTCGTCCATACTTTCCCATACACACTTTGTACACATCACCCCACGGATCCCGATTTCCCTTGTCACTCACGAACTGTTTCCAGTTTTCCTCTTTCACGCTCCACAACATTCTCTTATACTCTCTAAGCGTACGCTTATACACATTCAAACACTTTTCCACACGATCCCTATTTCTCTCTCGCATTCGCTGGTAGGCACGCCTACGCTTCCAAACATCCTTCTTCATGCGCTCAAGTTCATTCGTCCACCACACAAGCTTCCTCGCAACCCCACACACTCGCCTTTTCATTCTATTGTCATTCACCCTCAGGATCCATGATGTGACGCGCTCCGCCAAGCTATCAGCGTCCCAGTCATCCATCACATTCACAGCATCTTCAGACGCATACTCCACCAGATCGCTCTCATATCCCTCCCAGTCCACGTTTTTGCACACCCACCTAGGCATACGTTCCACACGCTCAACATTCTCACCCCAAGTCATACGTATCAGCAACACGTTATGGTCGCTGATACCCTAGTCACTCTTGACTTCCCATTCATACTGGCACCCCCCAGAAACATCGCTGACGAGAGTCACATCAATATCGCTTTCCCCATTGGGTCCGCTAAAAGTGTAACTCTCGCTCGGCTCATTCGACACAATCATACCATTTGCGACAATCCACTCCTCAAGCACTCTCCCACGCATTTCACATTCTCTACTGCCGCCCCTGCCCTTACTGTACCATAAGGGAGAGACGGCATTTGCATCCATACCCACCGACACACGCTTTCTTCTGGTCGCCATTCGCACTCTGTCCATGTACGCCAGATACGGCTCAATGTCCTCACCGAACCGGCAGTACACAGACACCATACATTTCGCCGAAGTCTCCCTTCAGCCACACACACACACCATACTCATCCGAGCACTCTCTTACACACATCGCTTCAAGATTGGGGTCATTCACCACCACTGCTGCTTTAATACATTCACCCTCATTCACAATCACATCCATCCGTAACGGGAGTCCAACTACTCTTCCATTCTTCACACACGGCTCCTGCAGCAGTGCCACACTCACTCGACGTTCACACAACATTTCACCCAGGTCACACATAACCGCATACGCTCTCTGACAATTACTCTGCACCACATTCATACACGAGACACCCTGCGTGCCCTGCCTAGCCATTGATGGTGCCAGCGTGTCTCTCCCTTGCTACCGCGTACGAGGGACACCCCCTATCGTCCGCCGCGTGGTTCGCCGGTCGCCCCCGCCTCTTACAAACGGCGCATGTCTTGGGCCCGGCTGTGTTTGGGCATTTGTCGCGTCGATGCCCCCCTTGGCCGCAGTGGGAGCACGTATCTTCCGTTGCTCTGCAGTGCCTCGCAACGTGTCCTAAGTCCAGGCACCTAAAGCACCTGGTCGGAGCTGTAAAATCGGCGACCCTGCAACTTCGCCAACCCACGTATACCCTTGACGCCTTCACGAACCTCCCTCGCATATCGGGTGTCACCTCCACTACCCACTTGACCGTTTCCTTATTCTTTTTACCCATTTTGAAACGGAATACGCATTCTTCATCATAGGCCTTCGCTTCTACCCCCTGCAAGAGTTCGGGGTTTTGTCTAGCTATTGCACGTCTGACACCATCTACTCCCATATCGCTAGGCACATCATATAGGATAATACGCGGTCTCCTAGCAGCCGGACGGGCCGCCGTGAGACCCCCTTCTTTGATTGCCTGATTGGCAACTATTTTATCCGCGTCCGCCTTCGAGTGCGCTTGGATAATCACCCTACCATCCCCAGCTCTCCTTACATTTCTAACTCTAATATTTGACGCTACCGGGTCTATTACCTTCAGTAGCGTCTTTTTTATCTCGTCAACTGACCTGGTCTTATCAGCACTACACGCCACAACGACTGAACAGTCCCTATCCCGCGGTCCATTTATACTCTTGGCTGCCGGTGCCGCAGCAACTCCTGGACCGGTTCTCCGACCAGGCCCTTGCTCACCAACCGCCTTCGCATACGTTACGAGTGGCGGCTGTGTCATTGGTGGTGCGCGACTCATTTCCGCCCTTTCCGCTAAACGGCCCCTCAGAAACGAGTTCTCGCAGCCTAGCTGCATCATCAGCTTGCTGGTCCCGTTGAACAACGCAGATACTTTCTGTGCCGCCGACTTATTAATTTTCGCGTTTGGATCGGACAGAATGCTCTCTAATTTGATTCTAATATTGTACATCGCGGTAGCTGCCAACTCCTCCCTATTGGCCGCACCATCCCGCACAAACACCTCATCTTCCCCAGACTCGCTGTCGACCTCGTTTTCCCGATCGTTCAACAAGGGCTGGACCGAATTTGCCCGCAGCCGATTGGTCTCTCGCTCCACGACCTCCCCTACCGCAGTAGATAGGGACAGTGGGAATCTCGTTAATCCATTCATGCGCGTCACTAATTAGATGACGAGGCATTTGGCTATGAGTATCACGCTCTGGTTGGCGCGTCTTACCGCTTAGTGACAGTGCGGTTCCTGGTAACAACGGGCCCTGGCTGAGCGATCTTGCAGGTTGACTTAGTGGATCGCTCCTCTGCGCAACAGGTTGCCCAAACAACTTGGATAAGAGATCCAGTGTAACTTTCGTTCTGTCTACCTATCGTTATTGACTGAGCTATCTAGCACTCTTGGCAAAGTCCTCCCGCAGGAGGGAAACCCATCTGACTGATCTGCCGCGGGATTCCTGCGTACGGGCTGGAAAAATTGTCAAGCAGAGTCCCCAGACTGGGGAAGCGGAACTTGGCCGGCTTAGTGTAGCCGTTACCGCGGGGAGCCACGTGGAGGCGTCCGCCCGTGCGCCGGGCGGTTTGGTCGCACGGCTCTGCCGCCGTCCGGTGCCCATCCGGACGACTCACATCACTGATGTCTGCGGCAATAAGGCCGACATAGTCATAAAATCGAAAGTGTAGAGGGCTCTCGAATAAATAAATAAATAGTTTTGGGTGGATCAGGTCCCAGACCGTCGTTAATAGTAAAATTTACATCAGTGAGCTGGTGCCAAGAGTTTTAGTCAGCAGCAACGCTGCTGTTATGGCGCAACGGCGCATTGTAATCCATAAATATATGGTACAATTCCACTGAGCTCCTGAGCGCTTGAAGCGATAGCGTTCTCAGCGAGCCTCTGTCTTTTAATTCCAATTCCTGAAGACAGGCAACAGTGTTTTTGGGCATTGCTCCTCTCGTCCCGATAACTATCGGGAGGATCGTACAGTCTTTCGCCCCTAATTGAGCTTTAAGCGGGGCTATGAGGGACGAGTATTTGGCGACTTTGTCCCTTCTGCCTCTCTCAAGGAGATCGCCATCCTCATGGCAGACTGTAATATCAGCCACAAAGACCCTTTCTCGATACTGTATTATCAGATCTGGTTGGAGATTCCTCAAATGAGGATCTTGTAATCGTGACTCCTTCGTTACAATCATTCCACGCCGCTCCAAAGCGTGTCGTTCTATGAAGTCACGCACGTCGTTGTGACGCTTAATACGATCGACTTTCGTATAAATGCATTGCCTCAGTATGTGTCCAAGCGTTTCGGGCTGCTTCTTGCATTTCCGGCATAAGACGCTATCGGTCTTCACAACTCTATTGAGCGAGACCTTGTTTGCCGCAACATTGGCTCTTAGTTTGAGCGCCGTAATAAACCTAGATGGTTTCAGCAAACTAGGCCGGTAAAGCCATTCATTGCCTATTTTATCGTCTTTGTAGGCTTGCACTCCCTTTCCTTGAGAGGGTAAATCAGACCATCTTTTCAATTCGGCCCTTTTGGCTTTATGTTTATAGCCGTCGATCGATTTGACCGACTGTAATGGCCAGCCAAGTCTGGCTACATGCGCAAGGCGCTTTAGCTTATTCTCCAGCCCCGACGCTACCACTAGGGCTTGTATTGCAGGGTCGCTGTTGTTTAAGAAGCGAAACCCGGCTTTCAGCGTTGCGGACGTTACAACGATTCCGAGCTTTGGAAAGCCCATGCCACCATCACGCTTAGCTGCGTATAGTAGACCATCTGCCGTTGACTGTGGAAGATGCAGAAAGTCTTTCATCGCCGTCCTCAGCGTTTGATCGAGTGCACTCAACTCTGTAGCACTTATAGTGCCTGCGGTGAAGGCATACAGAAAATGCGGCAAGACATACCGCGCTAGAAGTTCAACTTTTTGGTGAGGCTTCAGGGCTAACCTCTTGATTCTGGGAAGCGTGTCCCTTAACCGCGCACTTGCGTGCCTGACAACTACTCCCTCCCACGGAGTAATCTGTATGCCCAGATATTGCATTGACTGTGCAGGGCCACAGTAGGCGATCTTTTCGCCGTTACTGTAGATCTCTGGGTCCACCAGGTACCAACTATCTTTGGTGGTGTTAATACAGAACGCGGCGCACTTGCCGATCGATAGTGTCATTCCCCATCTAGAGAGACAGCCGACGAGCTCATCCATAAGCAGGCTCGCTTCCTTTTTATCGTTGGCTAGCAAGATTATATCGTCGGCAAACGCCAGACACGATATATTAAGGCCTTCCTTGACTCGGAAGCCTTTCAACAATTCCAATCTTTCAATGATAATGTCCATACAGACATTGAAGATAAATGGAGACAGAGGGTCACCCTGCTTAACACCTCTTCTCAGCATTATGTCGAACGCTTCGTTACGACAATTCACGGTTGTTTTGGCACCCACGTATGAGTCCATGATCAACGCGATCACCTCTTCTGACAGCCCTTTTCTTTGCAGGGCAAATTTGATGATCGGGTGCGGCAGACTATCAAAGGCCTTGGCAATGTCCACCTGGACGGCCACCAATCCGGAATTCTTTTTAGCTGCTGCGAGAACTGCGTTAAGCAGGTTGATGTTGTTATAACATCCCATTTCCGGCACAAAACCTTTTTGCCGGGCGTTCAGGTGAACTACATTCCTCAGGCGTTGATCGATTATACCCCAGTATAATCTGCTCAGTATTGATGAAATCGTGATCGGCCTGTAATTTGCCGCAACCGAGGGATCCTTTCCCTCTTTAAGTAATAGCGTCGTTCTATTACAGCGCCATGCACTCGGCTGTTTCAGTGCCAGCATAATCGTGTTGAACAACGCATGAAGGATGTCGCCACCCTCGTTCCTCATTAGATTTCCCTTACGGAGTCCATCAGGTCCGGCTGCCACCCTCAGCCGTGTAGACCTGTAGCGCTTAAGGATCTCCGACTTGGAGATAAGATGCAGAACGTCTGCCGGGTTGTACGCCACTGTAGCAACCCTTTCTTCTTGGTCGATATCACATCGACCCGGGCTGCCCCATAGCCCTTCGTAGAGCTTTTTGACACTCTCGATCGCGGGACCCCCTGATTCACTAGATTCTTCTAGCGGTATGTCCATACCCTCTCATACCATTTTAGCTAGGGTAGCGGGGTTATTCCTATATAACTCTTGCGTGCGGGCATACAATCGGGCTTTACGCTCACTTCTACCCGAGTATCCCTTCCTCCGACTTCGGTGCTTCCGGGAACCGCCGCCCGCTTTCCCGGGCCCCGAGGCGTAGAACAATCCAGTCACCAGCTCATACGCTGCGTCGACCTCCTCTTGCGTAATTACTTGACCCTCACTCTTGCTTGTTAGGAGCTGAACAATGTGTTGGTGCGCTTCCCTAGTTTTATTGGGATCGCCATCCTTGAGCTCTTCGAGCAAAGCATTGACATACGTCTGCCTCCATTGTATTGTTGAGGCAGATTCAGCAAATTCATACAGGTCCTGCGGTGCCTCCTCTGCATCCAGAAAGACATCATCATCGTCTTCTTCAGCGACGACGATTTCGCCCGCCCCGTCTTCAACCACTGGTGGTGCACCATCCACCAGTCGGTCCTCTTCAAGGGGGTGATCTTGATTTACCAGTGTACTCTCGAGGCGTTGTTCTTTCAGCCTCTTGTAATACGACTCATTCCTCTTGTCCCTAATTTGCTTCAGGGTTTTCTCCGGCATAAAAGTTGCCATAGCTTTCGCTATGTTCCTCTCCTCCCTGAGCTCAACTTCGAGCTCGAGCATCCTACCAACATCTTTGGCGGAAAAGACTCTGCCCCTGCCCAGTTCGTGAGCTCTTGGGGCCGCTTGCTCCGACCTTAACCTATTCCTTGTCGCCGGATGCACCAACCTCTGATGTTGCGATAGTCCTCGTTGCGAGATAAACTTTTTGTCGCAATCGGGGCAGTCAAACCGGCCCTGCACTACGGTTTCCCGCCCCGTATTTGCCCTGGCTGCTGGACATTTTGGTACGTGGCATGTGGCCGAATGGTATGATTCATATAACTTGCCACACCGATCGCACTTGAACCTGATGCTCAGGTGAGGGTGCATTTCTTCCATATGCCTGATCTCATCCCTGACAGTGAGAGCCATATACTCTCCGGCGCCTAGCGCGGCGCAACTCTCACACCTTCGTTGGTTGAAGGGGAGCGATAATTCACAGACCTGTTCTAGCCTAGGTTGTCGACGAATAGCCCCCTGGCCGTGTTCCAGGAGAATGGGGCCGTGTTCCCCTTCGTCCGAGGCTCTTCTATGTCTAAATTTAGCGAATGTATAAGCCGACTGGGGTTGCTAGCCCGTGGCCAGCTGTGTTGCCCTGACGGGAATACCACCCGCAAGCACCGGTCAGACCGGCCGAGAGCCCAGGGTATGCCCTCGTTAGTAGCCCTGACGGGAATGAACCCGCTGGCACCAGTCGAGACTGGCCGAGAGCCCAGGGCATGCTCCCGTTAGGTCACCCTGTCGGGAATGAAACCCGTTGGCACCGGACAAGCCGGCCAGGAGCCCAGGGCATGCTTCCGCGTCGCCTGAACCCCGTTAGCTCCCCGGCGAACCGGGTACTCAGCGGACACCACTTGGAGGTGGGGCAGACTTGAGGCGCAAACAACAGGCTGCGCCCCCTTGTGATCGAGCAACTATGACTCACGACTCTCCGCTCTCCCCAATTGCCGAAAGCAACACGCCCCCGGGACGGCTCATGTCCTCGGGGGCGCGGCGTGTTGTTTCCAAAAGTCCTTAACGTGAAAAGCCCCTGGGACCGTAGGTCACCAGGGGCCAAACCAATCTATTCCAGCAACAAACCCCCGGGATCTTCCCAATTGGGTCAATCAACCGGGGGTCGATGCCGCCATGCACCACGATGTCCTAAGAGCTTATTTTAGGTCCTGCAGTTAATCAGCAGAAGAGGAGGAGGTCTATGTACTAGAAGAGAAGAAAAAGAGTTGCCAGGCAAAAGAATTGCCTTAAGAGAGTCATAGTTACTCCCGCCGTTTACCCGCGCTTGCTTGAATTTCTTCACATTGACATTCAGCGCACTGGGCAGAAATCACATGGCGTTTGCGGAAAATTCGAAATGGCGGTCAATAGGGAGCCCATTAACCCTTTGAAGCATACATTTTTCTTTACACGGAAAACAGCTGAAATTTGTTACTCGGGGGTTTTCGGGGTCACTGATCACGAATATGACTTCAGATTTTCAAAATTCAAAATGGCGGATCCAATATGGCGGACCAATTTGTAAAACGTTACTTGATCAAGCTGAAACTGGGTACTCGGGGGTTTTCGCAATCGCTGATTACGAATCGGACATCAAATTTTTAAAATTTAAAATGGCAGATTCAAGATGACGGATTGATATGTAGAATGTTACTTGATCGAAATGAAACATGAGTACTCGGGGGTTTTCGTAATCGCAGATTACGAATCTGACCTCAGATTTTTAAAATTAAAAATGGCGGATCCAAGGTGGCGGATCGAATTGTAAAAAGTTAAGACAAGTAAATAAAAGTTTCTTCAGTAATAGTTATATTATCTTCAACAATGGTACATTTCCTTGAAACAGAGATGTATAAAAGCATTATAACAATTTTTACCATAACCACCATTATTTTATGACATTGATTTGCCATATTGATTCCGCCATTTTGAATTTTGAAAATCTGAAGTCATATTTGTGATCAGCGACCCCGAAAACCCCCGAGTAACAAATTTCAGCTTGGTCAAGAAACTTTTTACGAATTCGGTCCGCCTTATTGGATCCGCCATTTTGAATTTTGAAAATCTGAGGTTATATTCGTGATCAACGACCCCGAAAACCCCCGAATAACAAATTTCAGCTGTTTTCCGTGTAAAGAAAAATGTATGCTTTAAAGGGTTAATGGGCTAGCTCCATATTGACCGCCATTTCAAATTTTCCGCAAACGCCATGTAACCTTCGAAAGTACATGGGAGTACGAACATTTTGAGTCCTAAAACGATTTTTTTGGTCGTGACAAATTTTGGGGATCGTCATTTTCCGGATGAAATGTGATATTTAATGGGGTTAATGGGCTCCCTATTGACCGCCATTTTGAATTTTCCGCAAACGCCATGTGATCTTCGAAAGTACATGAGAGTACGAACATTTTGAGCCCTGGAACAATTTTTTTGGTCGTGACAAATTTTGGGCATAGCTCTGTCTCAGTTGACGTGGAATATATATATATATATAGTATATATATGTTCCATATATATGTATACTATACAGACATAACAGTTTCGTAAATCTTAATCATATAAAGACAAAATGTAAGATATGTTATTTTTGAACTGAAGTAAACAAGGACTGTATCTTCGAAATTAATACATTACTTAGAATGAGATCAAAAGCATTATATAACTTATAGAGTATATTGGAATATTATTATTAATTGTTACTTTGCATCAAAATCAAGAATCGAACTAAACGCTAAAATTATTAAACGTATTGCAATAAATGTTGAGCAAAATATCATAAGCAAAGAATTACGATAGCATACGTAATATCTTAATATTATCGTTATTTTAAATTGAAGGCACTGAACGTTATTAACCCTTAATCTGTAAACCTGGGTCGTTTTTGTCCGGGCGAAAATTGAATGTAGCTGTAACTTTTGAACACGGGAAGGGAGGGCGCTACTATGCCTCCGTAAAAAAAATTATGCTCCCCGAGGACCCGCTTACTGACTTTCACCGTGCCATCCCCCCTCCAGCCGTCGCAGCAGACACTTGAATTCTTCTCCGGACAAAAACGACCCACCTTTACAGTCAACGTTAGTCAAAACCGTAAATAAGTGTCACAAAAACATCTGACCGCGAAAAAAAAATTACAAAAATATTTTTATATCACACGTGCGTGGAAAGTGGCTCATTCCGCGCGCGCCATCTGTGCGACAAATAGCCAATTCCCTACGCGGGAAATTCCCCACTCGAACCCGTGAGAAATGAGATCTCACGGCCTCGAGTGAGAAATCTCTCGCGCGTGCGGAAACGCACAGATAACGCGCGCGCAATAGGCCACTTTTCACGCACTTTGTAATATAAAATAAGGTGTGTAACACGTGCGGAGTCGTGTCCAATTCTCAACTTCCCGCACTTGTTACACAAATAACTATTGTTCAGTTTTTCTAGGAAATGGCGCAACGGTCGGGCGAGAAAGTTTCTCGAATATTGCGTTCTCGCGAGAAGGTCAATTATTTCGGCGCCGAGGACAGCGAAAACGAAATCGACTTAGTAGAAGAACAAGAAACCCACACAGAACACAACCTCCAATGGACGTCCATACAACCTCCATAGCTCCATGCGACATCCATCTCCATGGTGGACGTCAGATAGATTTCTAATAGAGATCCATACTATCTCCATCATAGATATCTTCTACAAATCCATAATGAACATCCATTAGACGTCTATTATGGATGTATAATAGACTTATATATAAATAATGTTTTTAATAGATCAATATTTAAGTTTTATCAGCAAATTTAAATTTTCAGATAATTTAATATAATTAATTTTTACATTTTTGAGGAGTATTTAAACAATTGTATTTATACGTAACTTAAGACATCTCTTTTTAGACATTGTATAGATTAACTATAGATGTTTAATGGAGCTTCGATGGATAACTAATAGACGTTAACTAGACGTTTAATGGAGCTTTGATGGATAACTAATAGACGTTAACTAGACGTTTAATGGAGCTTTGATGGATAACTAATAGACGTTAACTGGATGTTTAACGGAGCTTTGGTGGATAACTATATAATAAACATTAACTAGACGTTTAATGGAGCTTTGATGGATAACTAATAGACGTAAACTAGACGTTTAATGGAACTTTGATGGATAACTAATAGACGTAAACTAGACGTTTAATGGAGCTTTGATGGATAACTAATAGACGTTAACTAGACGTTTTATGGATTCCTTATGGATATGTGTTTTAAGGCCTATCCAGTCGACAAACTTGAATATAGCTGCACATAACCATTTGCATAAAAAATATTATCCAATCGAATTTTACTCGCATTTTCTCTTGATAGAAATGCAATTAGATAATTTATATTATGCAAATAGTTTGCAGCGAAAGTGACGGTTCTGAAATGAGTATCTCGGATTTAGAATCTGAAGAAAGTGACGGAGAGGAAGAGGAAGAAATCGAGGGCGAACAACCGGCTGCGTCAACAAGCAGGCGTCGTAAATTTGCTTACGGCAAAGATAAGCACAAATGGTGTCTTCAGGCTCCGGAAATTTGAGGTTGCCGGTCAAACACAACTGTAATTCTACCTAAAGCTATTGGTGGTGCTGCCTCTTCGCATACACCGCTAGAATTCTGGAGCGCGTTATTTTCAAATTCTATTTTGGAAGTAATTTTGAAATATATAAACGCCGAAATTGAAAGATATGCGGCCATTAACCCTGACACTAACAGCGCATCTCTTCAACCTGTTACAATGAAAGAATTGAAGGCATTTATAGGACTTTTATACTATTGTGGTGTGAACAAAAGTAATTACGTGTGTTTATCGGAATTGTGGGCGCACGCTTTCGGGACAATGCTGTGCAAAGTTACGATGTCACAACGACGATTCGAATTTATTGGCTGTCGAATTCGATTCGATGATAAAAACACACGGACTGAAAGACGCGCCACAGATGTACTAGCGCCAATTCGCCAAATTTGGGACACTTTCGTAACAAATTGCCAAAGTAATTATTCGCCGAGTGAGTTTTTGACGATCGATGAGCAGTTATTAGGGTTTCGCGGTCGTTTTTCTGCGCGCGTTTACATAAAATCAAAACCGGCACGTTACGGAATAAAAATTGTTTCTATAAATGACGCGAAAACGTTCTACATGTACAATGCGATCCCATATATCGGAAAAGTACCCGCAGAGCGCGGCGAAAGTGTACCGTCATACTACGTGCGTAAATTGAGTGAGCCAATTTATAACACTGCTCGAAATATAACTTGCTATAATTGGTTCACTTCGATCGAAATTTTTAATAAAATGAAAAAAGACCATAACTTGACCATGGTAGGTACACTGAGGAAAAACAAGCGCCAGATTCCGGAATCTTTCAAAAAAAAAATGCTTCGATCGGTACAACAAGGTATGGTTACTGGACGGGCATAATATCCTACTTTCCTTTTGCCCGAAAAAAATAAGGTTGTTTTGATGCTATCCTTTAAACATAAAACCGGAAAACAGTGCAAAGACAGCGATAAACCGGAGATGATCGATTTTTACAATAAAACAAAATGTGGCACGGATGTTTTTGATCAACTTTGCGGAAACTACACATGTGTTCAAAGAAATAACCGATGGACAATGCGCTTTTTTTTGGGAATGCTCGACCAGGCCGGCGTAAACTCGTGTATATTGTACAATTTTCTGCCTGACAATGACATACGAAGCAAACGAGAATTTTTGAAAGACCTCGCATTATCCCTAATCATACCCCATTTCGAAGAGCGCGCAAAAAAGCCCGGATTACAAAAAGTTTTGTCACAAAATATTCGCGAGGTGCTGTCTGCAAACAATATTGAAAATCCTCCTGTCGATGTCGGTACGCATAAAATGTCCAAAAGAAAGCGATGTTATTACTGCCAGACTGAAAAAGATCGCAAAACTACCTATTGTTGCGTAAAATGCAAGAAGCCAGTTTGCGATGATCATCGCATTTCGTGCTGCGCGGCGTGCTTTTTGTGACGTCTTTTTTATGAGGATTTCAAGAAATGTAATTTTTTATTTTTTGGTAATAAAAGAATGTTGTGACCCTTAACTATTGACTTCTTATTGATTTTATTACTAATTTTTGAATTATTATATATTTATTACTGTTTTTACTACGAAATTTGGGGCTAAATTATTGGCAATTTTCAGGTTCAAAACTTAAGCACTTCATTTCAAAATAATTGCATGCAATATTTTTTTATGAAAGGTACGCTTTTCCCCTTTAATTTCCTTTTTTTTCATTTCGATATCTTTATTTGTCTTAAAGTTATGATTTTTTGAGTAAACAAATGATTTTACCTTTACTTGCTCCATTTTTTTAATACAAATTATGTGAAAAAATTAAAGTGTTTATAATTTTATGATTGATACTTCAAATTGAAGGTTTGAATACTTTGAATTACCTCCATGAATTTTTTCAGATTTTTTGTAACACTTTAACACTTTAAACAAACGTCAGGACAAAAACGACCCAGGTTTACAGACTAAAGGTGCCAAAAAAACGTTTACAGACTAAGGGTTAATATCGCTTGTTACATTCTTAAACTATTTGCAAATATAAAACATTGACAGTCGATCATACTCATGCAAATTAAGTTCGTGATACGAACATATTGAGCCCGAAATGCTCACACTCTCATTCAAATACAATGTAATTATTACATAAATGAAATAATATCTTGCAAGAATTACGATTGTAACAATCGAGCGCTCGATTCATTCCTCATACCTTTTACTACAGAACGCATTCGTCATCACGTTACTCAATTATTTTACAACGTTGAGGAAAAACTAATGGATGGTCGTCTATACAGATGTGCAATTATCATGAACAGAGATTTGCATCTCGTCTTGTTTCAATGCATCTAGCGTTTGAATGAACCTCAGCGCTTTGTCCGGCAACACACCATGGCCAGTGGTGCGCATGAAAGAAGAGAGAGGCACTTCTGAAAATACTGAAGATTTCCTCGTTAGGCATGTGATAGCGAAACGCAATCCTCGGTGAAACTTCCTCCTTTCAGAAGTGTTCTCGTTATCTGTATGCTCTTTGTTCTCTCTTACTAGGAAGCAGGGACCCGCAAGTATAGTCCGTTACAAACCGCTTAGCTTAGCTTCTCGAACTTTCCTTATTTAAATTGAAGGATCTCGAGGATCAGTTGTCCTAGCTATGGTTGAATAGGCGTCGTGTGACAGAGTCAGATCTCGGTGGCCACATAGTTCTCGTCACGCTCGCTCGTCGGGTTGACAATCCGTTGATCGGCTCCAAGAGTTTCAGGCAAGGACGCGCCTCGAAAACAAGTTGCAATACCAGCAACGCAACGCAGATACACAGGACAAGATGTCCGTCCGATCCCGACCATGTACGTGAAAAGAATGTCGTTGCTACGCGCCGTGTCGACCGTTTCTAATCCACCTCGTCCGCTATTCTCAAGTCAGTAAGTGGCGCAGCCCACCGTTATCATTACGCTCGCGATGGTATCACGAGCCCGCTCGCTACTCTACCTCTCCTCGGTCGGTAACAGTCAGTCCCATGCTTCAACTTTTAACAATTGACATTGTGATATTTTAAGTATTAATTAGAAACAAACGGAACACGACGATTTTGCTTCTCAGAATCTTTTTTACTACACAAAATGTATTATTAAAAAATAATTAACATACTTTGAAGAAATCTTTATTACGCGATAGTGCCTGTTACACGTGCATATAAATACAATATATTTTTCAGAAAAATAGTACCTGTCAAACTTGCATATACAGATCTTTTTCGTTCTCTTTAACTTTAGCAACTTTTACAAGACAGCATATACGTACGTGTGCGATTTTGGATACACCTTCCTTCTTAGAGCCTGTTCACACGAGGCGGTTTTAACACGCGGTTGCGCTACCGCGCGTGGCCGCGCGTTACCCCTGCCATGCACGCGTTGCCATCCGCTTAGCGCGCGTTTGATGCACGTCTCCACGCGTTTCACCAATCAAATTGGGTTCCATGCACGCGTTGCCTTGCGTTATAATGCGCGTTTGACGCGCATCTGCACGCGTTCCACCAATCAAATGCATGTTTTTTTTGACGCGCGCGATAATGCGTCATAGCGCGTTGAAATAAAATTTTTTTTACTCTTTCAGACGCGCAACAATTGTGTCGCGTTTTGTTGAACTCGGCTAATTGCAGTTGAATTTCGGCATTAATGACAGCTTGTCATATTTAATCATACATAATGTCAATAAACAATAATAATAATTCTTGCAAAAACGACGAATCAGTAAATGAATTAATTATAAACTCAGTTTGTCTTCGCAGTGCTTTGTGGGATTTAAATAGCAAATTTTATAAAGCTAATTTATTGTTACGCTTGTCGCGCGTCAGCCACACTTTCTCACTTACACTCGCGCGCGACGCGTATTCCGGCACACTCACAAGAAAGTAAAGCTCGTTGTTTATAGAAAAAAGGAACTTGTTTATTATGGCTCCTTAACACAAAGAGCTCGGGTTAACACGTCCGAACGTGACGGAAACCCAGAGCGAAATCTGACAAACGATATTTGTAAACAAGCGTCGCTAAGGACGATTCGCGACTTCTCTCTACGGGGCAACTCATATGAGCGCACGGCACGGTCGTACAGCACGGGCGTAATAGTATGTAAAAGGAAATTATGGGCTGCCACAGCCTATGAATTACATGTAACTGGTAAGAAAAAATAAAATATATAGTTAAGGTAAATAATTTAAATAATATTATAAAAATAATATATATAACAATTTATAACAAAAACTATAATTTTATAGAGGATTTTGTAAAAACCCGATGGAAATCTCTTCGAAACAGATATTTCCGGGAGAATAAAAAATTAATAACGAGAAGTGGACAAGCACACTCAGAGAAAAAATTTGTATCAGCAACTATAAATTTGTGGATAAATAGCGTCTCAACTATGTATAATATAGTTGTAATAACAACAATAAATAAGTTATAACCACAAAAAATAGTGGCATTAACGAAAAATATATTGTGTATGCAAAAAATATGTTGTAGTAACATGAATAATATTATTGAAGTAATATCAACAAAATTTTTGTAGTAAAGGGGACATAATTTTTAGAGTTGTCTAAAGAATAATTTCTTATTTGTTAAACTAAAAGATGACTGGCGATCCTTAGAAGGATCGCTGGAAAAACCCTGCTGAGCGGCCCTAGTTATAGGAATCGATGTTGAATTTTAACATCGCGAAAAGATACTGGCGATGCGCCGCGTAGCGGGCGCGAGCCGAACCCGCGCTGCCGCCTGCGCCGCGTTGGTTTCTGGAAGTATGCTTCACTTCAAAAAAATATTTGTCTAAACTGGAAAAATGTTATTATCATATCTTATTTTATGGAGTTTATATAACTATAATAATTATATTTGAGGCGCTATTTCACAACCAACTAATAGTCGACAAATATTGTTTCTGTGACTATATTTTTATAGTATTCAGTACTATTTAGTTCCTATTACTTTGGAAAACTAGTTACAAGTACTTAAATTGTAGTAGTTGCCAAACGAATAGTTGCCACAACTACTTCGTTTTTTCTCAGTGCAGCTACAAAAATCTCAACTTGGCCCTTATGGGAGAGCATGGCATTTTTAAAAGTATCGCAATTGCGACCGTAAGCATATTATTTTTTATATTATAATTATCTTTAATAATGAAATCATTTGAGAAACAATAATAATTAATTTAATATCTTTACTACATACATATAATATATAAATTGTAATTCATTTTATTTTTTTTCTATTAGAACAATAACGAATATATGTCACATAAAACCGAAAGCAATATAAGAAAGTTTGTCTCACCGATAAAAGAAACGAGTCATAATGAATCATTTGCATCACAAGAAAATTCGCAATTTATTAACCTTATTGATGTCCCAAATAATCGAAATCGAAGTCAAAGTAAAAATTTTTATAATATAATATTTTTATAACATAATAATCTGAGCAATAATAATAATTAAAACAAAACCAAAATTAAAACGTACATTTAATATTAATAATAATAATCACTTAACAATTTAATAAAATTACAAGTCTCTATATATACAGCTGAAGAACTATTAAAATCAAATATTGAAGGCCCATCTTCACAACCGTGTTCTTCAAATTCTTGTGAAAAAGATGTCACACCACGACAAAGTCCCCTTATGCGCCCTTCACTCTTTATAGAAAAACCTTCTACGTCTACTTTATCTATTAAAAAAACAAAAGGTTATTTATATGAAATATTATTTCAGAAATTATATTATATTATATTATATTATATTATATTATATTATATTATATTATATATATATATATATATATAGGATCAACTCGAGCGTAAGTAAACAGAAGCACGTCTGTCGAGCGCGTCTGCTGATTTCTGAATTTATCTGCCGCTGCATCGCCCGGGGGCGACTTTGTTACAGGTTTTCTGCAAGCGAAAAATTGCAATTTTACTTGGAGACAGAAGGAAGCAGCAGAGGTACCGCAGGGGAGTCGTTTTTCCCAGAGTTTCTAAGGCGGAGAAAGCTTTGGAGGTTAGGGAACAATAAGGGAATCCTGCGGCCGGGTTCGCAAACCCATCAAAGCGAACACCAACGGCCAGGGGGTGCCCCCGATACAGAGAGGTCGAGAGACGCAAGCTGCGACGATAAAGTGAACAGTGAAGGGGGAGCCACCGAGCGGTATTAATGAGCAATATAGGAGAAGGCCCGGAAAGGCAAAAAGAGGCAAAAAAGAAAGGAAGGCCGATCAACGCGGTACATCTTGGAAGGCAAAGGAATAACAGCGAATCGATTATTGACTCGTTTAAGAGGAAAAGGGAAGAAGAGGAAGATAGGATAAGAACAGAGAAGGAATTACTCGAGAAGTTTGAAAAATCAAGAACAGTGGGCAGATCACCGCCAACTAAGAGAACAGGAATAACATCAGGAGCAGAAAGGACGCAAGAGGAGATGAATATAGAAAACGAAAAAGGGGCAGGCATGAATAAACTAGATAAATTAACCGAAATCATGATAACAATTAAGGAAGATACAGAAGAGATAAAAAAAGAAAACAAGGCAATAAGAACGGAAATACAAGACTTAAGAGAAGAATGGAAAAAGAAACAAGAGGAGTGGGAGAAGGAAAAAAGGACATTGGAAGACAGATTGAAGAAACTGGAGATCAAAGAAGAACAAATGGAGAAGAAAATGACGAGAATGTTACAACTGGAAGAGAGAGAGGAAGAAAGAGAGAGAAGAGAAAGGAGGAACAATATTACTCTGAAAGGAGAGGATCTGCCAAAAGAAGGCCCACCCAAGGAAACGATAGAACATATAATGAGACACGAAGTAGAGGTGGAAGTGGAGGACGCGTACTGGATAAGAAGAGAGCAGCGAGGAAGAATGCTTGTAGCGAGACTAAAAAACTGGCAACAGAAAAAAGAAATACTGGCAAAGAAAAGTAAATTAAAAGGCAAGAAACTGTACATTGACAATGATTTAACAAAGAAGGAAAGAGAAGTACAAAAGGAGATAGTAGAAATTGCGAAAATGAAGAAAGAGCAAGGAGAACAAGTGAAGATAGGCTACAAGAAACTAATGGTCAACGAAAGGACTTTCATATGGAAGGAGGGAGAAGGACTGAGAGAGTCTTTTCAGAACAGGCAAAACCCGGCAAACAACAACGGCCAGGCATAACATAAAAGAATGTAAGGACAGTAAGAAAACACAAAAAGAGATTAGGGCAATGTTTTGGAACACGGCAGGAATCGCAAAGAAAGATAAAGAGTTTTGGGACTATGTACGAGAATTTGACATAATTAACTTCACGGAAACGTGGATAGAGGAGAAAGGTTGGAAGAAAATGGAAGCCCTGATGCCAAAAGAATACAACTGGGTAATACAGTACGCAGTAAGAGACAAGAAGAAGGGCAGAGGAGCGGGAGGCATGGTAACGGGGGTGAAGAAAAATATCAGGATGGAAGAAGTACAAAAAGAAACACAAGGAATAATTAGCTACAGTGCAGAAATCAACGGAGAAAAATGGAAAATTATCTCAATCTACAATAGGGAAGGCAAAAAGAAGACACTGGAGGAGCTGGAAGAAATAATCGAAGGTGAAGGAAGGAAGAAAATGTTAGTGGGAGGAGACTTCAACGCTAGAACAGCAGAGAAAGGAGAACTATTACGGGATGAAGAAGAGGAAGGAAACAAGAGGCACTCAAAAGATAAAATAATGAATAAACAAGGATCCGACCTACTGGAAAAAATAGAGAAGATGGGACTAGGTTTACTAAACGGAAACAAGGAAGGCGATGATCAGGGAGAATGGACATTCACAGGAGCAAAAGGAAGCTCAGTAATAGACTACACAATTTGCAATGCGGAAACATGGGAAGAAATAAAGAGCTTCAGGATAGGAGAGAGGACAGAATCAGACCATCAACCATTGGAAATAGAACTGAAGGCGACAACAGAGGAGACGAGAAAGAAAGAAGAACCAAAAGAGATAGAGATAGAGGACTGGTCAGAAGAAGGAATAAGAATATACCAAGAAAATCTAAAGATGAGAAAAGCAGAAAAAGAAGAAACTCAAGAAGAATGGGAAGAATTAGCAGAAGAAATCCGAAAAGCAATAAACAAAAAGAAAGTCAAGAACAAAACGCAAATTATAGGAAAGAAACCTTGGTGGGACAGGGACTGCAGAAACAGCAAAACGAAACTGAATAGATCACTCAGACAAATGAAAAAAGGAAACATAGAAAGAACAGAATACATAGAGGAAAAACAAAGACACAACAAGCTCTGCGAAACGAAAATGAAAGAGGAAAGAGAGAGAGAGCAGACCAAAATCGCAGAGTTACAAAATGAAACAGAAATATGGAGATACATAAAAAAGGAGAGAGGCCGACGAGAAAAACCAGATGAAAGCATTGAGGAACAAAAATGGAAAAGACATTTCATGAAGCTACTGGAGGGAAGAGAGACGAGAGGGAACAATGACACACGAAACGAGCAAGAGGCAAGAGGCAGCCAAGAAGAACCTCGAGAAGAAGAAACAAAGGAAGAAGGAGGGGAAATCACAGAAGAAAAACGCAATAAGAAGACTCAAGAAAAAGAAAGCAACAGGCGAAGACAGACTCAAAAACGAAGTATGGTTGAATGCAGATAAGGAAACAAAAGAAAAACTGAGGAAAATAATAGAGAGAATATGGAACGGAGAGAAACTGCCAAGTGGATGGAAAGTGGGCATAATATACCCAATACACAAAAAAGGAGACAGGAAAGAAGTGAAAAATTACAGAGGAGTAACATTACTGGACACGGCATACAAAATCTATGCAATGATTCTAGAAGAGAAACTGAGGAAGGAAGTTGAAAGACTAAAGCTGCTCCCAGAAACGCAAGCAGGCTTCAGAAAAAAGAGAAGCTGCATAGACAACATATTTGCACTGAAAATAGCAGCAGAAAAAACGATAACAAAAAAGAGGGGAAAACTCTACGTCTTCTTTGCAGACCTGAAGGCAGCGTTTGATAAGGTGAACAGAAAGAAACTATGGAAGGTTCTAGAAGAACGCGGCATAAACAGGAAACTAATCGACAGAATAAAAGATATTTATGAGGAAACGATCAACAGAGTAATTGTAGGAGACAAGTGCACAGAAGAGTTCTGGACGGAGGGAGGGCTGAGGCAAGGATGCCCACTGAGCCCGCTCCTGTTCATAACATTTATTGCGGATGTGGAGGAATTTCTAAAGAAAAGACAGAACGGAGGCGTAAGACTGGGAAGAAAGAGAATATATACCCTGGCGTACGCAGATGACCTAGCGATGATGGCGGAGACGGAAGGAGAAATGAAGAAAATGCTGAAAAGCCTAGAAAGATATTTAGAGGAAAAGGAATTGATATTAAATGTAGATAAATCCAAAATGCTGGTTTTTTGTAAGAAAGAGAGAATCAAACAAGAAAGGAACTGGAAATGGAAGGACAACAGGATAGAAGAAGTCAAGGAGTTCAAATATCTGGGGTTCACATTTAAGAAATGCAACACCGATGAAGCACACATAAAAGATATAGTAAGAAAAGCAGCAGCAGCCATGGCACAGATTTGGGGAATAGGCGAAAAGAAATTTGGAGGAGACTTTGACAGGAGAATGATGATGTTTAATGTCATGGTCAAAAGCATACTCTTATACGGAGTAGAAATATGGGGATGGAAAGAATGGAAGGAGATAGAAGCACTTCAAGAAAGATACATAAGATGGACATTAGGTTTAGATAGATGCACGCCAGGCTATATAGTCAGAGAAGAAACAAAGATAGAACAAATTAGCATAGAAGCGGGAGGAAGAGCTCTAAAATACCAAGAAAAAGTAAAAGAAATGACGGACAACGAAATACTGAGAGAATGCAGAAGAGAAGTTAGCAATATAGAATGGGAGAAGACACAATGGGGCGGCCGGATGCAGAAGTTTTACGGGGAGGGCGGATTAAACCAGTGGGCAAGAGAGGCAAAAGAGGAACAGGGAAAAAACACGACAGAAGAATGGACAGCCAACTACAGAGAGAAGAAATTGGAAGAGAGAAGAAAGAAGACGGAGGGGTCGAAATCAGCGAAAGAATACAACAGGTGGAAAACAAGTGAAAGAGCGAAATACTTGGAGTACAAAGGAAAAGGCATAAAGATGAAAACAATCGCAAGATTCAGATGCGGAAATGAATGGAAAGGCAATAGACACTGGGAAGAGGAAAACAAGAAAATGTGCAGGTTGTGCGAAGAAAAAGAGGAATCCTGGAACCACATACTAAGGGAATGCCCGGAATCAGGAACAGCCAATCCGAGCGAAGAATTTATAATGGCAGAAGATGGGAAAGGAATAGAATGGATGCTGAAGTTGTGCAATAAAAGGAAAGAAAGGGAAAAACTGAAGAGTCAATAAAAAAGTGTAGAAAGCATATAAAAATAGTAATATAGGAGATGTAAAATAGGATTAAGCAAAATACATAACATGTATCCCGAGAAGGGAAGCATTATCCTTAAAAAAAAAAAAAAAAAAAAAAAAATATATATATATATATATATATATATAATTAAAAATATTTTAATTTTGAATATTTTAATTCCAAATTAGCTAATTATGAGTGTGATCCGGTGGAAGAAGTTATATTAAATTATGTAAAATTATTGTAAAAAATAAACCGATTTCAAGATCTTTATTAAATCGAGAACATTCTGCTGAAGAATATTTTTATTTATCAATTGCTCGCGATGTACAAAATTTTAGTTTGTTATTGCGGTTATATATGAGGCAAAAAGTTTTAAGCACATTTGAAGAAATTTTAGAAAATGAAGACATTAATTAAAGTTATTAATTTTACATTGTTTATATATTAATTAAGTTATATTAATATTAAAATGTTAAAATAAAATAGTTAAATGTTTAATGTTAAAATAAAATAGTTAAATGTTTAATGTTAAAATAAAATATTATTTACTCAATTTATTGACTCAGTTTATTGTACACTTTATATTGTTGTAAACACACCTTAATTATTTGCTTGTTGCAAATACCAGTTCTTTTGGCGTTTGATGGTAATTTATCCCACTGCCATTGGACACTGCCTTCTACTATAAAATAATTTTTATAAATTTCCTGAACTTCTTTGGCTACTTGCGTTGAATTCCTGGCTGCGTTTGGATTAAGGTTTCGTAGTCCGAGAAATTCATTTTCTTCACGCCATTGTTCAATTTGTAAATTTCCACTTCGATCTTCTCTATCAACAAAGCATGGTGGAAAATATCTTTTTTGTTCTGGTGCAAGATGAAGTTCACTGTCCCGAAGCCAATTGTGCAAAACAACACAACATTGTACAATACTTTGTACAGTTTCAAGAGAGGAATGGGCTAGCATAGCTCAAGACTTTGGGGATATTTGGAATTTCCAAAATTGTGTAGGAGCTATCGACGGAAAACATGTAATTATACAGTGTTTCAAGAATACAGGCTCTATTTTTTATAATTATAAAGAAACATTTAGTATAGTATTTATTGGTTTTCTAGCAATTATTGGTTTTCTAAAAATACGAAATCTTGACGTCATTACTCCAAACGCATTTTCAATACACATTCGAGGTCCACTTTCTCTATAATTAAAAATTATTTGATCTGGTGTTAAATTAACACCGGGATAAGGCCGCATTAAATTTTCCAATAATGGGAATGCTGCGTCTCCGATAAATACGAAAGAAACTCTAGTATTTGATCCATGAAGAACAGTTGGTGGAAGCAAGGGTAATTTTTGTTCAATTATATCTTTTCCAAAATCTGATGATTGGAAAATACCACCATCGCTCTCTTTTCCGGCTGATCCAATGCTTACATATGTAAATCTGTATTGCGCATCACAGGCTGCGAGAAGTACTATACTAAATGTTCCTTTATAATTATAAAAAATAGAGCCTGTATTCTTGAAACACTGTATAACTACATGTTTTCCGTCGATAGCTCCAACACAATTTTGGAAATTCCAAATATCCCCAAAGTCTTGAGCTATGCTCTTCTTTTAATACATTCCTCTTCTTTTAATACAGGTAATACTTCCGGATGTAGAACATCCCTTTTGTAGTTTCCGCAATAATTTTTGACGTAGTAGCTCGTCCAATTCGATACTGATAATGTAAGCTAGCCATACTGTCTCCAGCAGCAACATATCGTAAGGTTAAAGATAATCGTAATCCAGGTGGTAAAGGTTCTCTAGTTAAATATAATTTAGAAATTTGAGGCTCTATTTTATGTAGTAGAGTAACAAATTGGTTTGATGTCATTCTGTGGTAATTAAAGAAGAGCTCAACATCATTGCGCAGTTCGGCAACAAGATTACTGTAAGCTCCCTGCTCAAGTCTATTGATTAAAATAGGTCAAACCCACTAACGTAGAGCTGATCTTCGATGTCATATTCTTTGTTGTCGTTTTCTCCACAACCATAATAGAAGAAATATTTTAAATTCTTCATCATCCATCTATTATATAGAAATTAATTTCATACATATTATATGAAATAATCTCATTGTTAGAAAATAAACATTACGATATTATACATTTTTAGTAATATATTTTAAATAATAAATTTTATTTATTTTAACTCTACTGAGAAAGCGTAAAATATTTTTTTAGAGAAAATTGTATACGTGATATTTTTTTTTACTAAAAGCTAGTTAATAGATTATTTACTTTTTCTGTATTTAATATTCTTCTTTTCTCTCTTCCTTTTATAATAGTTTATGTTATTTTTTATTATTAAATATTACATATATATACGCATGTATTTTTATAATAAAATTGGGAGCTGTCACATTTGTATAATGTGCGCATGGAAACACTATCAGCACAAACGCGCGCGTCAAACGCGCGCTATAATGCATGGCAACGCGTGCATGGAAACCAGAGGTTATCGTGAGGCGAAGTGCGCATACGCGCGACAGTGTGCCTATGGATCTAAAATGCCGCAAAGCGTATCATAGACGCTCATCGTCGCGCCGTTTCGCATACACGCGTATGCGCGCGTTGTCGCACCAATATATATTTCACTATCTATCACGCGGCGACGGTCACGACCATCACTATTTCTAGGTTATAACTGACTGATAGCGCGCTGAACGCACTGACTGCACTGAGCGCAGTACGCACACGTACATATATCGATATATCGACTCGAATGGATTTACTCGCTGGATCGATAATAAATATAGCCATACTAGCGCCGCATGGTGTCGAAAATATATATTTCTTTTTGATACTCTCAAATGCCATCTACTGAGCGCACCTAACTTACTGCACCAGTGTGCACTAGTTCAGCAGTGCAGAAATAGAAAACAAATGGAGACGCTCGAAACTGGCGATACTAGCACCGCTAGCATCGAAAAAGTGAAAGTGACGTTCTGACGACGATGACGTATCTTAATAAAAATTTACTCACTTCAAACTTTACATCACAAAATCTCATAGGGCACTTAAAGGAAAAATAAAACCACTTTTATTTATAAATCGACTCCAAGCTATCGATCAAGCCTACTTAGAACTTGATCCGTTCACTCGTTATTGAGATCTCAAAATCTCGAGTACTCGCAACTCGTCGTGTCACGTAAAAGAGTCACGGTGCGTCTCGCTTCGCGTGTACTTGGCGCGAGACACTACCATGTCTCTTGATATACACATACAGACATTTTTTTAAATAGGTAATTTTTCAATGTTTTCGAACATTTTAAACACATTGGCATAGAAAACTGAAAAAATAGTTTTAAGAAAATACGTCTATTACTGAAAAATTAAACTTATCGTCGCCATTCCCGAAAAATTATAAAAATTTTGGAACTAAAACCCAGCGGAGATAAGAACTTTTCGTCAATCTTTCTCGATCAGTAGTCGATTAAAGACGCTCTCTGTAATTTCTTGTCAACGCCAAGTTGAGCTTGGTTTTGATTTTTGTCGTTGTTTTATAAAATTTACTTTGCATCCTTTTTAAAACACAGTGAGAATATAAAGAAGATTATACTTTAAAACACTCGCAAAATGCCCGAACAAATCGTCAAGTTTTTAATTGTATGCGTGCAAATAATCTTGATTTATTAAATTACGATGCTTTAATAAGCCGCATAACATCATGTATTAATACTGCATTACCCAAAGTCACGTTGGAAACATTGAAACGAAAAATCATGCTTTTCACGAAGACTTTGAAGTCAAAATGGATAGCTAGCCGTTACAATTACAACAAATTTATTACAAAGAATGAAAATTGTTTAAATTGTGAATTTTCTTTTCTGAACGAAGTACTTTTAATTCCTACTTCTTCCCGTATATGTATGCCTCTTAATAAATCAAAGAGTTTCGTAGAACGATATAAAAGAAAGAGGACTGAGGAAGTACGGAATAATCCGGAAATGATTGATTTTATTGTTCGGAAAAAGTTAAAATCCGATGACGCGCTATTTATATATAATTTTATCCAGAGACATCCCGAACATGTCAAAAAGATTAGACAATTCTGTGAAAAAATTGAAAATGGGACAGATTTGATTGATAAAGATAGTACATTAATTGTAAGTACTTTTATTTCTGCAAATTTAACACGCTATCAACATAATATTATTATGATATTATTCGTTGATATTATTGATATGATATTATTACATAATATTATTCGTGACCAAATTTAGATTTAGAGCACTACCTAGTTATTATCAAATTCAATTATCGAAAAAAGATTGTTTTCCACAGCGAGAAACGATAGAAATTTCTAAAATCGGTGTTAAAGTCTCTCTACAAAGTCTTTTGGATTATACTGCTTTTAGATTCATTAAACTGCTAATCTAAATGGGGATGCGATGGTGCTTCCGATCAATCGCGTTACAAGTTGAATTTTGATCATCCCTTTTACGATGATTCTAGTATTTTTATATGCAGTTTTGTACCAATAAAAATTTATTCTAATGAAAATGGCGAAGTATTGTGGACAAACGATACCCCTTCCTCAACTCGTTTCTGTGGACCGATCGAATTCAAATTCGTGAAGGAAGGAGAAACTGAAATCAAAGCTATTACTGAGAGAAGAAATATCTTCTTTGATATCATCTGTTTCCGAAAAAGGTATTTCAATACAGCATACGCTTTTATTTACTATGATCGACAATAAAATCTGTAACATAATGACGAATACTAAATCATCGATAAAATGTTGTATTTTTGGCGCTTCTCCAAGTGAAATAAACGATTTAAATTTAATGAAACAAAAAATTGTGAAAGATGAATACTTTTCGTTCGGACTTTCTTCATTACATTGCTGGATTCGCTGTTTCAAATGCTTATTACATATTTCGTATAAAATTAATATCAAATATTAGTCAGTGAGGAATTAGAATCATAAACGAGAAGTCGAGCAAAGAAAAAGAGAGATACAGATTGCCTTCAGAACAAAAGCAGGTCTTATGATAGACTTCGTGAAACAAGGAAAAAATTGCCAATGATGGCAACACGGCCAAAAATTTTTTGCTAAATCCAGAATTATTAGCTGCCATTATAGGTTTAAATAAGAATTTAATAACTCAATTTAGAGTTTTGTTGCAAGTGATTTGTTGCAGTTTAGAACTGCCGAATTATTTGTATTATTATACCCATGGTACTACATGCCAGTCTCAGTCCACAAATTATTAATTCATGGCAGTAATATTATAAAAAATGCTATCGTACCAATAGGACAATTATCTGAAGATGCTCAGGAAGGAAACCATAAATATTTTAGAAAATATAGAGAAAATCATTCGCGAAAAATGTCGCGAATACAAAATAATAAAGATATTTTTAATAATTTGATGATATTATTGGATGCTTCAGATCCAATAATATCTAATTCGCGAAAAATTATGTGACATAAAAAGAAAGAATTAACTGAAGATGCAAAATATTTATTATATCTCAGCGATAATGGTGTAGATTATGATGATTAAGTTCAAGAAATAGATGTGAGAAGCAAGAAAAACAGTTCCTTTTCTATCATAAAACTCACAAAAATTAAGCATTCTGAGGTTTAAGACTATCATTGAAAATTGACCTTATTTTTTTATTTAAAAAAATGTTATATATTAATTATAGCTCACTTTTACATACTCAATTCACTTCATACATTACAGTTATGGAATAATCATCTATGCGTTTTATGAAAAATTGTTAATTAAATAATTTTGATTTCATACACTAAATATATAATTATGTATGTCAAATTTTATGTCATTTCATTAAAAAATGTGGAAATTATAAGCAAATGACCGAAAAATGAGACGTTCGCCCCACTGCGCCGAGTAGACGACGTGGTCCGGAGATGCCCGACGCCGCGATCGCGCTCGGCGGTGTTCGAGCGATGTCGGCTTCGTTCGGCTTTTTGAGCCGGTGCCGCGGATCGCGAGTCCGTTAGGACTATCCTAACAATTTTTCTACGTTTAAAAGAAGAAGGTGGGCACACTGTGCCCGTTTCTCGCCCGGCAAATGGTCGGCCGGGCGGCATCGGCTTGTTGTTCTGCCGGAACAATGCGTATTATTCAGGGCGCATCGTTACAAGTGATACGTTCGTTCCGTTCCGCGTAATCCGCTCCATGGGACGCTAGCCTAAGACGTACCTATCTCGAACGTTCGAAACCCCCTAGTCCAGTCCAGGGTCATCTAATCTATCAATTTTACATGATTTTAAACGGGCAGCGATGACATATGGTTTTAGTCGTGGGTTCCCGTTTTGTTTCCTACCAAAACTACTACGTTTTGTTTTCTGCCATCAGCCTAAGGACCTGACGTTAGCGTATGTCATATCCATCGTGTTGCATACGCGACGGATACGACATACACTAACGTCAATCCTTGTGCGTTGACTTCCGACACTGACTTATGACTTACGACAGAGTCATAAACGGTTACGACAATCTTTATGCTCTGGTCCTTAGGCTGATGGCAGAGAACAAAACGTAGACTCTTATGTCTATCGTAATTATAAATTCTTTTTATCTAATTTCAAGTTTAAATATTTAAAAGAGAAGAATATATGCGACATATAAGCATTTCGAAACGGTTTGATACGGTGCGACTTATCCATATTTTCTTTTATAGAAAATGCGCTAAAATGCTATATGTGCACTTCATTGTCAAACGAAGGTTGTGGTTCCAATTTGACAACAAAGTTACAACCAATGGAATGTACTGTTAACAATATACAGGAATGGCAACGAAGCATCCAGCAACACAATGGCCTGAAATTGGTTGCATCATTTTTTGAAGTTGATGAAATATTTCAGCATTATCAAGACGCTTCCCAGGATATGGCTTGTGCGAAAATGATTGTCTTTAATAGTAGTAAAAGTAAGTAGTTAAAGATATTCGCAAGGCGCGTAAAAAATAATATGAACGGCATAGAATATGTATATTCAGAACAGTTAATTCAAATATAATGTATTTTTCCAGTTATTCCGAAACAAGATGTTATTATAAGAACGTGCCAAAAAGCTAAAACGGAACACTTTAATCCATGCAAGACGATGGAAGATAAACTAAATGATTTGGCGACATTTAAAATGGAGCAATGCACACTTTGTTTTAAAGATGCCTGCAACAGCGCGATGTTCTTATTTTCTGAAATATTCTACATTTTTTTGTCATTTTTTTGCACTTTTATTGTTTTTTATCGTTAGGCATAACCTTCTTTATTTCATACTTATTATTCCATATTATTCTGAAAAAATTCGCTATATAATGGATAATAATTATTCGGCATCAGACCCGGGAAAAAAAATCTCTTATAATGTCTTATATGATCATATAAGAAGCGATCTTATATGCTCATATATGAATTTTGGCCTGATAAGAACTTATATGGTCGTATATGATTATATAAGATTATATATAAGCAGTAATCGGCAAAAATTATGTTTTTAGAAATGATATCGGCGGTTATTTTCAATTAATCAAAAATAAAAATTTGAATGTTTTTAATTTTAATTTACAAAAAATTAGTAATTAATAAAACACTAAGCTCTAAATTTAGAATAATTATTAATTAATTAAAAATATAATACTCTGTCTGAGAAATTAATAAATAATCAAAATTATATTGCTAATTTAAAAATTGGCAATTATATTAAAATACTGTCGATTTTTTTTAAATTACTTATTTGGAAAAAAATATTTCTCATTTTTTTTAAATTAGAAAAATTAGTAGTTTTTAAAAAGTATATTATTTGTGAGGAAGAGGGAGAGGGATGCAGAGGGTGGCAGAGAGAGGCAGAGGGAGGCAGACCTGGTCCCTCCCGTCTGGTTCCCGTCATTCTCTCTCTCGCTCTCCCTCTCTCCCTTTTCTCTCCCTCTCCCCCATCTGCCCCTCTCTATCCCTCCCTCTTCTCTCTCTCTCTCTCTCTCTCTCTTTCTCTCTCCCCCTCCCGCCCTCCCTCCTTCTTCTACCTCTCTCTCAACAATGACATGCTGAAATGAGACCGGCACTACCACCATGTGAAAAACTCCATTGATTTTTTAGATTTCAAGTTGTCCGTTCTCAACCTTTTTTGGAGGTTGTGAGCTACATCGGTAGGAAGAAAATACCACAGTTTGGAGCGATTCTGACGTGGGCCAAAAAATGGCCTTATTGACACCCCTAAAAAATCATAAAAATAATGCCTTCCTTCTGTTGCTTTGTATGTGGAATATAGATAGAATAAAACGTATACTCAGATTCGGTAGGAAGAAAATACCACAGTTTGGAGCGATTCTGACGTGGGCCAAAAAACGGCCTTATTGACACCCCTAAAAAATCATAAAAATAATGCTTTCCTTCTGTTGCTTTGTATGTGGAATATAGATAGAATAAAACATATACTCAGATTCGCTGTCGTCGACCGACTGTGACTCGTTTCCGGGCGCATTCGTGAAATCGTGGCCCGGTAACCAGAAAACAAACGGATATAACTAAAAGACAATCGCAGATCAATGTCACTTATTTGATGCGGTCTCGCCTCGCCGCCGATGTCGAAGCACTGTGGTACACACGAAACACACAAATTCTGCGTTCCTACATGTAAAAAATGGCCTGCTCTGATATATTTTAATTGGTTTAGTATGCTAAAGTATTGTAATAATCAAGATTTGTGGACTGTTGATAAAAATAGAGTTAAAACTTCCAAAAATTTTTCAGCTGCGTCTTTTTTCTTAATTTTTAAAATTTTGTTTTTAGTAAAATTTTCAAAAAAAAAGTTGGAGGCAGAAGATGAGCTCCGATCAAGTTGTACAGATATTAGTTTTAGACATATTCGCATCTTTTCCGCCTAGTGGCGTTATAAAATTTAAAAATTTTGTTTTTTATATACAAGTTTGCTCTACCCTAGTATACATTCATATATGATTATCTTTAACTTTATAAATATACATTTACATGATTATACATGATAATATACTAGTATATAAGACCATATATGATTATATAAAATTATACTTAAAGAGGTTTAGCCATATAATATTGTTCAAGATTATATTTCCATTTTTTATATGACCATATATAATTATACATCTACTAATATGAACAAATAAGAGGTATTTTTTCCCGGGTATATAATCATATATGCTCATATATGGTCATATATAATTATATACTCTCATAATGGCCATATAATATTGTTTAAGATTATATTTTCCATTTCTTATATGATCATATATAATCATATATATACTAATATAAACTAATATAAATAAGTAAGAGGTTTTTTTTTCCCAGTGATATATTCGTCTTGTAGTTGTGTAGCTCAACTGTAGAGAAATTACACTTCTATATAATTAGTATATAGTATATAGTTTTACATATATGTGGTCACAATTCGAAATCTGAATAATTCATAAAGCCAATCAATTTCGAATTTGACCAATTTTAATCAGAGTTAAAAAAATATTTTGTAATTATTTTTTAATATTTTAAGTCAAAAATACGGAATTACCGCGAGTAATAATACAACCAACGCAAAAATACGGAAATTACCGCGAGTAATAATACAAAACCAACGCAAAACTACGGAAATTACCGCGATCCTAGAACTAACGTGAAGAACGAGTCATCTCGAGTCACGCAAATATCCTAACGCACTTATTCTAACGCGAGAAACAACTAAATGCAACATAATAATCTAACGCGATTAATATATGAGCTATCTTAACGTGAGCAACAGCCGAACGCGAATAATCGTTCAACGCGAATGTCTGAACGCAATTACTCTAACGCGAACGATAGTCAACGCAAATATCTGAGCATAATTATCCTAACGCAATTAAGGATTGAATTAGTCCGATGCGAATAACATCCTAATGCAAGAAATACCCGAACGCGAATAACATTCCAGCGCAATTAATACCGCGTGTGGAATCCAAGTCCCGCACGAATTACGACGCATGAGGAAACGCGGTCGCGAACGTGAAATATCGGAACTCGTCATCGACGCATCCGCCGCGATCTCCAAAGGCGCGCAACTTCGGTCACGATCCCGTGGCCACGAGATCATTCCGGTGCCCCTCGTTTTCGCTATCAATCGAAAAATTAACGCCTAGTCGGCGAAGAATACCAATATCGAGAGTATCCCCGAGCGAGAGCGCAACCTGGAGGGCGGTGTCGTGGCTTTACATAACGAATATTACTGAGGCAATCTCACCGTTGGTCTGCTCTCCCCTAAAAGCTCCTTGCCGTCGTCCCAAGGGCCGAGGAAAATCGTCAAAACTTTATCCGGAACGCAAGAAATATTTGTTAAATATCGCGACTGAGTTGTGCTGACGCGTTCATCTGCGAGGATGATCCAGGAGTGCTCCCGAAATTTTGCTCGATGGCGGAATCGATTGCGAGTCCCACCCCGGGCGTACGCAGCCGCTCGACGCTATAGCGCGGACCAATTAAAGGCGAGCCCGCAGGCTCGCGACGCATCCTTACGCAGGGCCGACAATTCCGGTTCCCGCAGGGCGCTTAAGGTTTCCTCGCGCGCACGGCAATTTCGCCGGGATTCTTCCCGGTAACGGGCGAAACGCCAATGTCGCCGTGTTTCTCGTCTCGATCCGGAAATGGTGGCCATCCATCCCGGAATCCCTTTTGCAGGTGAGGAGGGCAGGCGAAGTTCATTCTGCCCCGGCGACCCGGAGCCCTGCCTCTACGGGTCCGTCCGCCGCTGTACCGCGCGCCGCGTGCGTGTCTTTCCGCGCTCCCGTGCGCCCGTCGGCCCGCGAGCCTCGTCGCGGTCCGCCTGCGTCGATCGATCCCTCATCTCGATCCTCTCGGTCGACTCCGCATTTCACGATCCGCCGCATCTTCTCAGGAACTTCAGTCTCAACTCGATGAGGCGCCACGCATTAATACAAAATAACAAAAAAAGGATCAAAATATGGAAACAAAATTAGTTATGCCCCTGGAGATCTCTCGCTTTGACTCTGTGGACCGTCCTCGGGTGCGAAACGAATACTTAATCATCAAAAACCCACGCCTTGTGACGGCGGCAGGGCGCTGCCACGGTGCAGCAAAACTGCAACGTCACAGTATTTAAAAAAAATCATAAACTATCTTTATTGCTTATCCCCGCAGGGTTTGCAAGTCATTTTTATAAGGAACGTTACCCAAACCTTTACACTACTACCCTTTCTCCTCTCACTTTAACCCTTTTGGACCAACGGCTTAACGTCTCTTCCCGAAAGACGGAGCCCAGTTTGCTCCGCACAAGAGCCTGTCTTGCACGAAGGGGCGCAGCTTCGGAAAAACATTCATCCATGTTTACATGACTCTAGTGGACTTGCACCTGGTTCCTCAGATTACGAGTCTGGTGCTCTACCACTGGACCACACTGCCGCCCCTAAATATGTATATATATTTATTTATTATTTTTTCAAGAAATAAGTTTTACATTAAATTAAAATATAAATTAAGATGTTATAGGTTTTAAGGAAAAAGAAATAAACAGTATTCCAGAAAATTTTTACAGCACATTGAAATAGATATATATTTACAAAAAATCAAAGAATAGTGGCTAAATAAACTTAATAAATATTAAATTAAGTTAAATTAAATTAAATTAGGTTAAGTTAAGTTAGAGATTATAAGTTTTAACATAAAAATACATTTATTTCTTTAATTATGTATGTGTTCACGATTTGGTAGCGTGAGGCAGGGAGAACGTCGCTGGTTTCGAACGCCGCAGATAATTCTCGAACGTCTTCTACTTGACTTTGCCCATATATGGGCATTTAGCTGATTCTCATTAGTTATTGGCTGAAAGGTGTTGTTTGGCTTTAAGACACTCTGCGGACGTTCGAAATAAACACTTCGCGTTCCTCTCTCTCGACTCCTTCCGACCCGACCGACGAACTCGCGGAGAGTATCGAGAGAGACTGCGTAGAGCGATAGTCGACAGCGATAATAAAGGACGTTGCCGGGAAGATTAAGTTTCTTTTGCCTAACCCACTCCGATCCAGTAATCTTTCACGATTCGCGAGACGATCTAGAAACGAGATCTCGTGAACATTTAATGGTCCTTCGAGCCGGATCGCGAGTGCGGGCGAGATAAAATATAGCTGACGGTCGTCCGCTCGAAAGGTGCGCGAGTCACTCGAGAATTCGATCAGTCGCTAACGGCTGCGATCGCACGTTCCGACCGTGGCGGATTGAAACCGATTTCCGGTTGACGCACCACCAGAAGCGGCATCCTCACCAGAGTACCCGGCTGCATCAAGACGACTCTCTCGAACCGCAAGAAACCAAAACAAACCTCTCGCCTTGTCAGGGCGTCATCAGGTTTTCCCCGTCAGGGGCTCTGGAACCTTTCGCCTCGTTAGGGCCTCCACAAGTTTCGCCCCGTCAAGGCGCCCCGAAAATACTTCGCCTGATCGGCGCAGTGCCACCCACGCACCATACTCGGCCGAACGACTCGCGAGAAATTCTCCAACGGTCCCGCGAGTTAAAGAGGCGACTCAAACATCATGCCGTCAAACATGGATGAGCTCGTCGCCACACAGGACTTGCTCATCGACGACATGAAACGCATTCTGACGAACTTCAAGAAGGCCGGCAAGGCGAGAATCAATCCAACGATGATCACCAGTCGACGCAACAACCTACAAGCGCTGTGGAAGCAACTTCGAGAAGGCCACCACCAGCTGTCCCGTATCACTCCTGAAACCGACCAACTGAAACTTCCCTACTTCTAACAGGACTACTACGGGGAGGTCCAAGAAGTGTACGAGGACGTCTCCGATCATCTCGATGCGGCCCTGGAATTCCTTCAGGCATCCGGTAAACGCGCTCTAATTAACGTCGACGATAACAATTTTAATAAAACCGATCCGGACTTGTCGCTCGTGCGTATAAAGTTGCCGACCTTCTCCGGCAAATTGGTCAAGTGGGAAAAATTTCGCGATTTGTTTGAATCTTTGGTCGGTGCGAAAGCGTCACTCTCCGACGCACAGAAATTGTATTATTTAAAGTCGAGTGTTACGGTCGACACGCCGTTGATATTGAACCGCGTTCCTTTGGCCGGTGCGAATTTCGAGGCGGCGTGGAGACTGCTTACGAGCGAGTATAACAGTCCGCGGAATCTTGTGGAAGCGCATCTCGCTGCGTTTGCCAAATTCCCGGTGATGAAGAGCGAAACGGCGACCGAACTTAAACGCCTGCGCGACGTCGTGTCCTCCTCCATCGCTACTCTGGAGGCATTAAAAAGACCGATTCACGCGACGGAAGACTTGCTTATATATACGATTGTGCAAAAGTTTAGTAAACGTACGCGTCGCGAGTGGAACTTGAAATTGGGCGCTAGCTCGGAATGTCCCTCCTTTTGCGAGCTCTACGAGTTTATGACTCAACGGATTCGAAGCTTAACCGACGTATCGGAAAGCGCCGAGATTACCGGCTCGAACGCTTCAAACTCGGGAAGAGGCTCCGGGAATCGGTCTGGAAAAGCCCGCGCATCCGTACACAATGCGAGTGCTTCGAATCCGTCGGAAATTCAATGCCCTCACTGCGCCGGGGATCACTCGCTCTCAAAGTGCGAATTATTTAAAAGACTTTCGATTGATCAAAGAGTTCAATTCGTCAAACGTAACAGATTCTGTTTCCTTTGTTTACGGCCCGATCATGTAACGCCACGCTGTAAAAGCCGATCTCGGTGCAAGAAATGTCAGCGATCGCACAGTACGCTGCTTCATCGGGCGCCGGCCCCAACCGCCGGCGTCGCTACTCCGACCGATTCCGCGACCGCTGTCCCGCCGTCGAGCGCTTCGACAGGCTCCGCCTCGGTCCTGAACACGATGCCGAGCCCCAGCTGTTCTCCGACGGTGCTACTCGCGACCGCCCAAGTGTGCGTCCGCACCGCGGAAAATCGCGTCACTCATTTGCGCGCGTTGTTGGACCAAGGATCCTGTTTACGAGTTATATATTGAACTGTAAAAGAGAAAGAGAGAGCGATACTAACTGAGATGTATATATTACTTATAGAATTGTTTAAACAATTTCTGAAGTACGACTGCAGCACAAGTTATTAATATATAAAATTATACATAATTAAATACATATCATTAATAATATCAAATAGATATACTCTAATAAGTTAAACAGGAAGTTCTTATTTAAATGAATAAGATTCAAAGAGCATTTAGTCTGATATACTTCTGGATTTTTAATTATAATTAATTGTAAAAGAATGAATCAAATAAGTGAATTATTATTACATTTTATTTATAAGAAGTTGAATGTTATCTCTGTGTTTTTTGAAGAATTATGTAAAAAAGTATTAATTCTTCTTATCATAATATATCTGAACATATCAAAGCATGAGAATGATTAAATTTTCAAATCAGAACATGAACATCAATTATTACATCAAAGCATGCACAATATATCCAATTATCAGATCACATTATGCATCTCTTATATTTATGATTCACACAGACAAATGGTTGAATATTCTAATTAATCTTGTTGATTAATTTTACAATCATGAAAAGAATGTAACAGTGTTTTGACTTGACGCAGTAATTACAGTGAAAGTATCGTTAAATTAAGTAATGATAAAAGTTTGATGAGTTATAGTAAATTATAACTAACAGAACTTGACAATTTGAATAAATGTAAATTACACTAAATAGAACATTTTAACTTGCAAAGTTTTTATAGAACGATGATATGCATGTGATTTGTGACTCGAATCGTTGATTGAGCGACGTTTCTGAAACCAAGAGAGTTACGTCTCAAACTCGTCTCAGGCTCTAATGAAACACTATTAAATACCTGTTTGATGACTGCACTGTTCGTCGAACAGGCAGAGAGAAAATCTCTCGGAGATAGTTAGTGTCGTGTTGGCACTAGCTCAAAACTCTGTGATGTCACGTCGGCATCACACCTTTTCTGTTGGTCAGTAGCCCAAAGCTCTGTGATGTCACGTCGACATCATACCTTTTCTGTTGGTCATTCACCATGAACGATAACGACACGTCGTCATTATAATAAGAAACTCTAAAGGATTGCTGACAATGATCCTTCACTGGTGTATAAAGGAGACCACAATTATGGCTGGAAAAATGCGTTGTTGCTATGCGTCAGAGATCCCTGGCTATTTCTCGTCGTGATTTGCCGTCCACAATCGAGATTAGATGACTTAATAGCGCACGCAAAGCGGTTAACATTACTGCTTACAATGTATCGACTTAATCACACTTATGAACTCAATGTTAAAAGAGTTTACAGAACGATTATCAAAAGCGTGTTGCTTGCTTGAACTTTCAAGAGAGAATGGCCGAAATCGAAGCGAAGAACGAAGATCGTCACTTCGTCTTCTTCCTTGCGGAAATCGGACGCACGCATTAGCAACGTGATAAACACACCTTAGTTACCGTACCGCTCGCAAACATCAGAAGTACGCTTGGCGGTAATGCTAAGTACTCTGCCTCTCCTCGCGAAATATCATTGCGCGGTTCTTTTAAACAGATCCAATTATAGCTTTCTCTCCAAATTACTTTGTCAGATCTTTCGTACAAAGCGTCACTAAGCAAACATAAAAATTAATGGTTTTGGCGACCAGTGCAGCGGATACGCAAAATCGTACGTGACTCTCGAGCCGTGCCACGGACAAGGACCAAGGCTCCCGCTGACCGGTTACGTGTTCAGTAAGTTGACGTCATATACCGGATCGCGAACGCGTCTGTTAGACTCCTGGTCACATTTGCAGGATTTAGATTTAGCAGATCCGGACCCGTCCAATCCTTCCCCTATTCACTTGTTAATCGGCGCGGATCTCTATGGAGCGATTCTCCGAAACGATCTTTGACAGGGACCGCTCGGAACTCCGACCGCGCAACGTACCATATTCGGCTGGATCGTCTCCGGTCCGACGGGCGCGCGGAGCGCACATGAGTCCGTGCCCACACAGAACATAATGACCATGGAACGTCCATTGAACATCCATGATGGATAAATCAATCGTCCCGGAAACATCCGTGGGCATCCACTACATATCCACAGAAAGTGGTAATTGGCACCAATTCTATATAATGTGGTCGTCCTTTGAACGTACCGCGAGGTATATATTAGACGTACATCAAATGTCTCATGGATGTTTAATATTATACGTTCAACATACATAAAATTTACATCTAATAAACATCTACCAGTATGTCCAAAGGACGACGATATTACATAGAATTGGTCCCACACAGAACAAAAAGATCTAATAAACGTCCACTAGACGTCCACCATGGAGATTAAAAACCTCTATCAGACATCCATGTAACTTCCCACGGACGTCTACTACACATCCATAGTTCCGCATTTCACACTTTCATTCGACCTCCATTAGACGTATTGATAAATCTCTTTTAGACGTTCTATAGATTAACCATAGATGTTTAATAAAGCTTTGGTGGATAATTAAAATATGTTAACTAAACGTTTTATAGATTCTATATGGATATCTTGTTTATAAAGCTTACAACAAATTAAATAATTATTTATAAGTTGTATCCAACAAATTATCAAAAATTGCTTCGCAGACCCCTGCTATGTGATACCTGAGGTATCACTTCAAATGATCTGCAGCAAAGAATTATCGCAGTCAGGCCTCTTACAAGCTCGCCTTTTATACTAGCGCGTGATGTTTTTTTATTACGAGAAAGTACTGGCATGGTAGCCGTGTCGCGGCAGTGGGCGTTACTAACGCTCACGATTACGTCGTTAGATATCCACCAAAGCTCTATTAAACGTCTAGTTAACGTCTATTAATTATCCATCAGAGCTCCATTATTCATCTATGATTAAGGAGGTTCGATGGCTACAAGAAAATGCAGCCAGTTTTATGAAATTTTAATATGTTGTTCTGGAATGCAAAATAGAATTATGTGAATTTTTTGGGAATTTTTCACCGTCCCGTTTTGAAAAAAATCTACTCCAAAAATTTAAAAAGTACAATTTTTGGAATAGATTTTTTTCAAAACGGGACGGTGAAAAATTTCCAAAAAATTCACATAATTCTATTTTGCATTCCAGAACAACATATTAAAATTTCATGAAACTGGCTGCATTTTTAACATAGGTTCTTATGAGAAATAACATATTGCATACCTTCAGAATGAAATAAGTGCAAGAAAAAATACAAATGATAAGGAAAAAAAAAATATGCACATGTAACTTAATAATTTACAAATAAATGAGTGAAAGAAAGGGGAAGGTCACCGCACATTTTGTAGAAAAATTAATTATTAAAGCATAAATTGCTTGATTTTTCGTCTGCTAGACTGCCACGGTCGTGAACGACGTGAACAGCAGCACGCACTATACACGCGGCGACCAATCAGAGCAATCCCCTTCTCTCCCACTACTTCAAACGCTAGTGCGCTGTTGCCAGAACCCCCGCGTCCCACTACTCCCCCCGATGAAGCCATCGAACCTCCTTAATCTATACTTCTAAAAATTATCTAAAAATTTAAATTTACTTATAAAACTTAAATATTGATCTGTTAGAAACATTATGTATATAAATCTATTATACATCCATAATAGACGTCTAATGGATGTCCATTATGGATTTGTAGAAGATATCTATGATGGAGATAGTATGGATCTCTATCAGAGATCTATCTGACGTTCACCGTAGAGTTAGAGGTCGCATGAAGCTATGGAGGTTGTGTGGACGTCTAATGGATGTTATGTTCCATGCACTAAACATCCAGAAAAATACCTCGATTAGCTGCAACTGCAGTGCGTCGATTGAACATCCATATACGGTCTAAATCCGTCTTCGAGGAAACGTACTTTATGGATGTAAAGGAAATGTCTATTGGATGATCGATCCAGGATTTTAAATGAACGTCATGCAGGACCGTAAAGTGGCCATACACTAAACATCCATTGCAGTGTTAAAGTTAAAAATAAATAATATGAATTTTTAAATAATACTTTAATTGTGTGTGTATAAACAGTATATACGTAGGCGGAAGAGGGGCTACCGCCTTTAACTTCAACTTTAACACTGTATATCTCGAAAACCAGAGCAGTAAGACCTATAAGACCTAATATATAATTTTTTGTTCAGCATTAAAAGTACTATCAGAAACCATCGTCAAATTAAGGCGCCAGGGTTATCGAAATTTAACCCAAAATTGAAAACAGCTGCACATTAAAAGAATATTAACAGAAAACCATTATAAAATTTGAAATAAACATTTATTTAGAATCCTGCATCTCTCATCCAATAGACATTTTTTTCACGTACATAAAGTACGTTTCCTTGAAGATGGATTTAGAACGTCTATTGGATGTTCAATCGACGTACCACAGTTGCAGCTAATCGAGGTATTCTTCTGGATGTTTAGTGCGTGGCCACTTTACGATCCTGCATGACGTCCATTTAGGATTCTGTATCGATCATCCATTAGACATTCCCTTCACGTCCATAAAGTACGTTTCCTCGAAGACGGATTTAGACCGTCTATTGGATGTTCAATTGACGTACTACAGTTGCAGCTAATCGAGGTATTCTTCTGGATGTTTAGTGTATGGCCACTTTACGGTCCTGCATGATGTCCATTTAGAATCCTGGATCGATCATCCAATAGGCATTCCCTTCACGTCCATCAAATACGTTTTCTTAAAGACGGATTTAGAACGTCTATTAGATGTCCAGTTAAAGTACTACAGTTGCAGCTAATCGAGGTATTTTTTTGGATGTCCTATGGACATCTATTTTACATCCATTATAAATGTTCAAAGTGGCACGTATCATGTATGTGCAATGGATGTCTCGCTTTTATCCATCGAGACAAATCCAACTAAGAGCCTGCTGTAGACGTTTAAATGACATACATATATCGTCCATCGTGGATGTGGACGTTTTGCGGACCTATGGACCAATTATGGACGTCCAATGGATATTTGGTTCTGTGTGGGTGCCTGTCTTGAACTGCATCGCGACCGACGATACCGACCGATTACTTGAGCGATTCTGGGAAATCGAGGAAATTCGTGCATTCCCTTCTCTCTCAGAAGGAGACGAAAGGTGCGAGAGGCACTTTTGCGAGACATTCGCACGACTCCAAAGGTCGGTACGTCGTTCGGCTTCCGTTCAAGGACGGACTTCCGATTGATATCGGCGACTTTTTCAAAAGCGCGTCTCTCTTGTATCGGAAACTCGAAAGTCGCCTACGCGCTAAACCGGATCTTGCTAAAGAATACCATGCCTTTTCACGGGAATACGAGTCTCTCGGACATATGGAGCTCGTGCGCGATGCGTCGCAAGCGCCCGGCCAGCGCGTATATTTGCCGCATCACCCGGTTGTGCGGGAGTTCAGCTCCACCACAAAAATACGTGTCGTCTTTAACGCCTCGCATAAAACTTCTAACGGAACCACACTAAATGACCACTTATTCGTCGGTCCTAAACTCCAGCGGGAACTTAGGGACGTTCTAACTCGCTGGCGACGTTTTCGGTTTGTCTACTGCACGGACGTCGAGAAAATGTTTCGGCAAATTCGGGTGGAGCGGACTGACTGCAACTACCAATTTATTCTCTGGAGACCGCAAAAGCATGCTCCCATTCAATCTTACCGATTGCTTACGGTCACGTACGGCGGCGCGTGTGCGCCCTTTCTAGCGATGCGTTGTCTCGAACAGTTGTGCGAGGACAAAGGAATCTCCTTCCCGGAGGCGGTAGCAATCTTAGAGGAGTTGCGCTATGTCGACGAAACGTTTTTTGGCGCAAACCGTATGAGCCGTCTACGTGAGCTGCGTGATCAACTCAACGGTCTCATGGCGCGCGGCGGTTTCCACCTACGCAAGTGGGCCGCCAATTCTGCGAAACTACTTCCGACATCAACGAGAAAGCGTTTGATCGTCCGTTCGACAAGGGTGATGAATTGAAGGTTCTCGGAATTACGTGGCAGCCTCATAGCGATACTTTCCGCTACAAGGTCACGGCGACGAACTCGTCTGCGCGAACTAAACGAGCCGTTCTGTCCCATATCGCGAGACTGTACGACCCGCTCGGTTGGGTGACTCCGGTCATTATAGTCGCAAAGATCTTTATGCAGGAGTTATGGATTAAGAGATTTGAATGGCACGCGGAACTCCCCGACGACTTGCTGCAGCGGTGGAACGCGTATCGCGACGGTCTCATGCTACTCGAGAAAGAATGCATTCCCCGATAGCTCGCCATGTCCAAAGGAATTTACGCGAAAATCCACGGTTTTGCCGACGCGTCGAGTCGAGCGTACGTCGCGGTGATATACTTGCGAGTTATCCGACCGACCGGCAAAACCCAAGTCACGTTGCTCGCCGCGAAATCAAAGGTCGCTCCGGTAAAAACGGTCAGTATACCGCGTCTAGAGTTGAATGCGGTCGTGTTGTTAGCTCGGTTATTCGAATGGGCACTACAAGCACTCGACTTGCCGGGCGTCCCGACCTTCGGGACGGACGCCACCGTAGTCCTCGCGTGGCTCCGGGAGCATCCATCCCAGTGGAACCCGTACGTCGCGAATCGAGTCGCGGATGTACAGACTCGCGTGCCCTCCGTTCGATGGAACCACGTGCCGTCTCGACACAATCCCGCGGATTGCGCGTCGCAAGGTCTGACCGCTCACGATCTATTAGAACATTCATTATGGTGGTCCGGACCACCATGGCTCCACCGACGTATAGTTGGCAAACAAATTAAAAATTATTGAAAATTATCTTACCCAATCATTTGGAAATCATTTGGAGATATTTGGAAAAAACTTTTCAGAGTTTGGAAAACCATACAATAATCACAATTAATTAAAATCAATTAAGCGTATAATTAGCAGAAAGTGTCTATAAAATATTTTTTTTATCCAATCGCTCCAGAATTATTTAAATAAAGCGTGGATATAATTTTTATTATTTGAAAAACAACTCTATTCTAATGAAAATTAATTAAAGGTTAATATTTTGTTTTAATGTCTGCACTAAAGTCTGCACTATAGTGCAATAAAGTGCACATTTTTTTCTATGTATATTTTATTGGTAAAGGCTGTGTTTCCATATTGGATGCATTCCGATATTCACTGTTAGCAACTTTCAGTACTAAAAATCTATAGTATACGGGACGTAAAATATAGATTTGCAGTACTGACAGTGAATATCGGAATGCAGTCATAGACTGTAACTACTAAAAATCTATAATGTTACATACGTCATCACTTTTTCAGTACTTTATTTCAAAAGGTACTTTATTACCCACATGGGGTCTAAAAGGGCGTTTTGTAGGGACGTACCCAACCCTGTACATCCTTCTCTCACATTCTTTATAATAACAAACCATTGGCGTTTTTCAGGAACGTACCCAAACCTTTACATATCAAATAAAAATCAAAAGAAAACAAAATTCAAAATTCAAAATTCAAAATCAAATCGATACGACCTCACAAAACATCAATTTTTCCCTCCCTCCCCGCGGACCCCGTCCCCTCCTCTTCCTCTTCCTCCGCGATTTCGTTCGACTGCCTCCCTCCTTCCTTTACGTCTCCCTTCCGCTTTCTATTTTGCCCATTCTCTCTTCCTTTTGCCCTCCTCTTCATCGGAGTCCATGAGGAGCTTTTCCTCCATCCCTCTAGAGATCTCCTCCTCCTTGGACCTCATTTCGCTCTTGCCATCTTCCCTTCTCCTTTCTAACCTCCTTTCTTTCTCTTCTCTCTCTCTATCCCTCCTCTCCACCGATTTGTTTTCGTCTAACTTCACCTCCATACTGCTCCCTGCTCTCCTCCTTGCTTCCAGTACTCGCCATTTCTCCTCCTCATCCCTCAGTCTCACTAAGAACGTCAACCATGCACCTCTCTGCCCTATCATCCTTACCTCTCTTACCTCTACTCTCACCTTTAACTCTTCCGTGAACAATTCCTTCACCTTCTCCCAATTCGATTCTTTGCCTTCCCATTTCTCCTTCTCTATCCTTAAAATCACATTTCTTTTCCTCAGCTCGTTTTCGTTCTCACCTCCCACCCCCCACCATTTCTTCTTCTCAGGCCTACTCTCCTCGCTCTCTTCCCTCTTCCTTTTGCCTCCATTTTGCTCCATTCTTTCCACCTTCCTTTTCAGTCTCTTTACTTCCTCCTCCAGCTCCTCCATCCTCTCCTCCTTCCTTCTATCGTCCTCTTTCACCTCCTTCAGCATCTTCCTTACTTTCTCCTCCATCATCCTCTCTACCGCGTCCACTAATGCTCTTCCTTTTTCTTCCATCCTGAGATATCTGAAACCGCACTTAGATTAACCACCTCTCCTTTGTTCTGCTCTCTCTCTCTCCTTCCTCTCCCCCTCTGATCTATTGCACTTCTCTCTTTCACCTCCACCTTACCTTCGCTCCTTCCGCACCCGCTTCTTTCTTTAGCAACCGCTTACTCTCTTCCACCACTCGCAATCGTCTCGTCGGTTCGCCTGCTCTACTGCTGCCACGTGTATACCTTACCTGCCTCGCTCCATTGTCCCTTCCCTTCGATCTCTCGATCTCGCCGCTTGTCCCTGCCACCCGTTGCGGTGATGCGTATTGCGAATCCGCCTTAAACTGTTGTGTCGCTCTCGCCTCACGTGCCATCTCCTCCCTCTCCCATGTTCCAGTCAGCCTAACCTCATTCTCCGGCCTCCTTATCTCTGACAAATTTCTGCCGTCTCACTTTCCTTTTCACCTCACCTCCATCTACTCTACCTCCTCTCGGCTTCCTTCACCTCTATCGCTCCTCCCCCACCTTCCCTCCTCTCCGTGTCACCCTTTGCCGTCGCTCTTTTTCACGCACTCTCTGCACTGCCTGTTCCCCCGCCGAGGGCTACGGGGGACTCCATTCAGTACTTTATAGTTTACTTAATAATATTACCATAAATTAATAAAACATTTTTAATAATTAAAAAATTAATATCTCAAATATAATGTGGTCTATCGAATTAAAATATTTTAACAGCAATTAAATTAGACATTTCTCTGTAAACTCCTAAATTTTCACGAAGATTTGTCGGTAAAAAGTTTTCGTGATATATAACTGATGTGATACAACTACCTTAAAGGGAAACATATTCTGAATAAAATATATTGTAAGGACTGTTAATTAAGAATAAAAATAGTATATTTGGAAGGGTAAAATCCACAGTGGTGTAAATCAAATTTTTAAAAATATTTTTTCGTGTGCATAAATGCAATTTATATATTGTATAGATTGCATCTATGCACGCGAAAAAATTTTTTAAAAAATTTGACTTACACCACTATGACTTTTACTCCTCCATTTGTAAATATTAATAATTTTGTCAACTAGATGTCTAATTGGAAATATATTTTATAATCAGGTTAATAAATAGGGATCATTTTTGAAAAGTAGAACAAATAATTAATGAAAAAAATCAGCGGATTAAAAACAATATACAATTTGACTGGTAGTTCAGGAAAAAGGACAAGAAGGCTGTACGAAGAAAAAGAGGCAAATTTGTGATTGCAAACATTTAAAATATTTTATGTTGACTAATCACTTTCTCATATTAGAACATCAACTATCTATTATCAAACAATGATATATCTCTTCTGAATGTTGTATACTATGTATACTATGTTGTATATTATGTATAAAGATAACAAGTAATAAAATAATACATTTTTATACAATATATAGGGGAGACCGGGGCTAAACCGCTAGTTTTTTTTCGGTGCCAATTTTTAACAACAAAATAAATAATTTTAGTTAAATGTGGTATACCATTGTAAAGAGTGAACCTTTAGCTACAAAATTTATATAGGAAATTTTTATCTATGTTGCTTTGTTTAACCGGTATAGAGCAAAAACGACAACGGTGCAAAAATTGAAATCTCAAAAATGCCGGGGTTGAACCGCCACCCCCCCGGGGTTTATCCGCCACACTGCGTTTTCAATACATATACGTACATCTAATCCTGAAAAATGATAGGATACATTTTAATAATTTTTTTTTTTAAATATAAAAATTTATTAAAGTATGCAAAACATTTTTTTTACTTATTCCACAAAACAATTTAGGCACGTAAACACAGCAGATCCTGACAAGTAGGGCACGCATGTGTTGTGTGCCCTACGCTCGCACGCAATGCAATGTTTTTCATGTGCTCTGTTTATTGTCAACTTCTCTGAGCACACGCAGCACGTATTATCCAAGTCTTCAGAATCCGACCGCTGCTGCTTCCTTGATTTAGATTTACGCCCGTTCGTCGAAGGCTGCGGTTCTGTTTGTGTGGCATTTTTTTATTTTATCTTTTCTCACCGCAAGAACTGCCTTCTTGAGTTACTCCTTGTTGACGGCGTCCTCGCGCCGATTCCTCGACGCGCCGACACGTCGTCGGAATTGCTCCGTCAGGACTCAGGGAATCTGTGATTTACGTCGCTTTGTACGGAGCAACGACGACGACGACGACGGCCACGACCACGACGACGACGGCCACGACCACCACGACGACGACGACGACGACGACGATGACCACCACCGACACCACCACCACTACAATGGCGGCGACAATGACGCTGAGACGATGCGGCAAACACTGGACGATGCGGTCACACGCGCGACTGTCACTGACACAACGACCAACAACGACGATCTACCGCGCGCGCGGCATGTCAACTCTTACGCGGAAATCGCGGGATCTCAGAACCGTGCCGTGCCTCGCCGTACCTCGCCGTACGTTCCGTGAGCGCGAGCAATCTCGAAAATAACGGTTCGCCATCTTTTCGGTCGGCCAAAACACCCGTTTTGCGACGATACGTGCGTACCATTTCCCTCCTATACAAACTGACGCACGTGCAAGGGAAAACAGAATCACGCTCGAGGGAAACCTAACCTGAAATCGCCGTGAGCTGAAGTCGTGCGCCCGGCGCGCCACAGTGACGAGACTGGCGGACCAACCCCGGGTGCTTACTGGCGGATAAGCCCCAAACATAAGTTTCAGGTTTGATCGCCCACGAAATATTAGACATCAACGATAATAAAAAAACTACACTGGATTCGTGTTCAGCATGCATTACTCTTTATAATCACGTACCTCAAGATTTGGAGAGCAAATATTATTGCAGATATTACAATATTTCCACGCGCAGAAAATTTCACTTTCACCTTCCGAAAACACGTTTGCCCTCGTAAAAATCATAATACGGCAGGTAACCTGCCGAAACTCCGTTGGTCACATGGGTACCATAAGCAGCGTTTACAATGTTAATAGCGAGTTCGCACAATATACAGGTTCTCCCCTACCTTTTTTTATATGAATTAATTTCTTGGGTCCAGCCTTGAGCTTTGTAATACATAGGACATAATGCTCTCGTTTGCATGTATTTAAAATAGGGTATATTCAGGTGTGTGCGTGTGCGTGTGCGTGTGCGTGTGCGTGTGCGTGTGCGTGTGCGTGTGCGTGTGCGTGTGCGTGTGCGTGTGCGTGTGCGTGTGCGTGTGCGTGTGCGTGTGCGTGTGCGTGTGCGTGTGCGTGTGCGTGTGCGTGTGCGTGTGCGTGCGCGCGTGTGTGTGTGTGTGTGTTTGCACAATCAGTTTACGCAATCGCAATGACATAGCGTGCGTTCGGGGAGACGCTATTAGTAAGGCTCTATAAATGTGAGTATTCTCGTCCGCCATTTTTCTTCCAACCATATGTGAAAACATAACCTTTTAAAGAACCTTTTCGTAAACGTCAATACGCTTTTCGGTCTCGTATTCTCAGCTTCCAAAATGACTGGCTGCGTTGCAAATAATTGCAGTAATAGAAGCGAAAAAGGGTTTCAATTTTTTCGAATTCCAATAAATGTGGAGCGACGAAAAAAAGTGGAAAACATAAATCTTTGCCGTAAACAGTGGATATCAAGCAAGTCAGGTTGTGTCTGTGAAGTACGTCCAACGCTGTAAAAGCAAAGCATTATTTGTGCCTCATTAAATTGAAAATTAATTGTTTTCCTTATTACAGGTACACTTTGAGGATTCACAGTTCGAAAGTAGACGTGCCGACGGTTGGAGGAAATTGAAGCCAAATGCGGTTCCTACGTTATTTCATGTTCCTAATCCACCTCCCAAGATTGATTCACCTCCAAGGAAGTCGCTATAAATTCTTGAATATATGCAACATATTTGATAGCATATCAATGGTTTTCAGAAGCTACGAAATAAAGTTACTGCCACGTATGAACATATTTATAGACTATTTTATAATATTTATTACAGAGTAACAAGCAGTTTCAAAGGGTTCATACGTGGCAGTAACTTTATTTCGTAGCTTCTGAAAACCATTGATATGCTATCAAATATGTTGCATATGTTCAAGAATTTATAGCGACTTCCTTGGAGGTGAATCAATCCTGGGAGGTGGATTAGGAACATGAAATAACGTAGGAACCGCATTTGGCTTCAATTTCCTCCAACCGTCGGCACGTCTACTTTCGAACTGTGAATCCTCAAAGTGTACCTGTAATAAGGAAAATAATTAATTTTCAATTTAATGAGGCACAAATAATGCTTTGCTTTTACAGCGTTAGACGTACTTCACAGACACAACCTGACTTGCTTGATATCCACTGTTTACGGCAAAGATTTATGTTTTACACTTTTTTTCGTCGCTCCACATTTATTGGAATTCGAAAAAGTTGAAACCCTTTTTCGCTTCTATTACTGCAATTATTTGCAACGCAGCCAGTCATTTTGGAAGCTGAGAATACGAGACCGAAAAGCGTATTGACGTTTACGAAAAGGTTTCTTAAAAGGTTATATTTTCACATATGGTTGGAAGAAAGATGGCGGACAAGAATACCTACTTTTTTAGAGCTCTACTATTAGCGCTATTTAGCGCTACAGGCTGTATTCTATCTTTATCGTTCATTAGACGTAAAACAAGGATAGACGTAATACAAGAATAGGTTTGTTCTTTTCAGCAGAACTTTCTGCACTAGTTCAAAAAGTGTACACTGAAGCGTTCTTTTTACCAGAAGTGACGTCAAGAGTTACTGTTCTTTTCAGTAGTACAACAGAACTTAGTTCAACAGTTCACTGAACTGCTTGCCCCAGGTTTTGAGCAAGTACAAGCAGTGCAAAAGTGGAAAGTCTGAAATATCCTGTTCTTTTTTGTCCTGAACTGCTGCACTAGTTCAAGACGTTAGTTTACTGCCGTAACTTAAAAGGATAAATATAAAGGATAAATATATGTTTAATATGTATTTTATATTTTATAGTTTTACTTTTTATAGCGCTATATTAGAACTTTTTATTTATAGAAAAAGAAGTTACAAAAATGGAAACAACGGGAAGTGCATACATTAAAAGGGATGCAGCTGGAAATATTTTGGTTAATAAAAATGGAAATGTCATTTGTAAATCCAAAGTTCCTTGCTTTAAAAGTAATCTTTTGAACAGTGAAAGAAGGAAGAGTACAATTTTTTTTATTTATTTTTATTTTTTATTAATAACTAATTTTGTTTGTTTTTTTTATAATTTTTAATTTATAAAAAGGAAAGCAATATGCATGTTACTCTTCGAATAAAACGTTATTAATAGTTAAGAAATGTTTTGTTTTACATATATATACAATATATACATATATTAATATGCATGTACAAAATACATATAATAAATTACAAATGTTGCATTAGCGTTTGACTTTTATTTGCTCTATTTTTTTATTTGTTTACTTTTTATTTAATTTTATAAGCCTTCTCCTTTTAATTGTTAAAATAATATATTTGTATTATGAAAGATAGAAATAAAATAGAGGATAGAATAACAAGAAAAGCAATTGTTAATTTTTTTACATTAATTTAATTGCTGAGATTATTACATTTTATTGAGATAATAAATGACATAATTTGTCTCGGATATGCACTCCAGTTTCATGTTCTCTTACTGCTTAATCAAAAGTAACACGAAAGTTTTGTGCTTCCATGTCAAGATACTGGTCATTTATTGGCTCTTCAAGATATTGCAAATCTTCAATTTTCGTAATATTATGACGTACGCAACACGCATGTATCACGCGCACCATATCGCACGTTGCTTGAGACATCTGAATGCGTTTTCAATTATTATCCTGCAGGAACTTAGGCCGGTATTCATAATCAGATCTTATTTCAAGACCGCCTTAAGTAACATCTTAAGATGCTAATACGGCTCTGTGATTGGTTAATGACATCTTAAGATTGTACTTAAGATGGTCTTAAATATAAAAACCGACTATGAATACTTAGTTTCTGATTAAATATTCTCTGTGCACATGTCAGATGTCCGTTATCCCTGTATGATATTAATTCTTTCAAACATGGGTATGCGCTATCTCCAAGCAAAAAATAATTATCTATAAAAAAATGTATAATGTTAAAATATCAATTTTTTATTATTAGCCTTTATGACTTATATTATTTATAGAATTTTTTAACTAGCCTGTACACAATTCATGTAGATCGTTACGCAATGAAGAATTTTTGAAAACCCTTGCGTCGTCGTGGACAGAACCAGGATATCCAATGAAAACATCAATAAACTGCATTTTATGATTTACTGTTCCTTGAAAATGCAAAGAAAAGTATCGCTTTCAATTAATATAAGAATCTGGATTTTCTCTAGGTTTATCTATTCTAATATGTGAACCGTCAATAGCACCTGAAAAAAATAAACATTAGAGCTCAGACTCAATGAGAAGAATAAAGAATAAGAAACAAAGAATAGGAGTTATAGTCGTATCTTATTTCAATACACGTATATTGAAGTAAGATGCGACTATGAATTTCTATTCTTTGTTCCTTATTCCTTTATTTTATTCCTTATTTTTCTTATTGTGTTTGAGTCTTTAAAGTATTCAACATCTTATAGCTTCTACACACAGAACGTGAAAATGCTTGCCATTCGGTTAGAAGTAACGCAGTAGCCAATAATTTTTTGCTCTTACAGAAAAGCGAAAAAAAATTTAGCCGCGTTAAGCGTTTCTGCGTCCCGTATGCAGAAGCTATCGTGCATAAATATAAACATAATCAATGATATGAGGAAATCTTTTTACGTTACATTACCAATTATACGAGAGAATCCTTTTCTTTCTCTATAATATGTTGCAGTTTCTTCTTTTTCAGTTAATGTTAGATATTTAATGATGTCAGATGCTAGTAACATTATAAAATTTGTTACTCTCGTTATTATATTGTACATCAGTGTTATTCCAAATCGATCAGCTACATCACGATATGATGCAGTTTGATGTCCTACGAACCACAGGTAACACAATAAATGTTTCTCAGCCGTTATGTTAAGACGTCCAGCATCATCTAAATGTAGAGTTAAATGTCAATTTCTTTTATGTCCAAAACAACACATTCTTGTTATAACACCCACACATGCGCACATGCGCACACAACAGACATATTTTATATATATATATCTATTATTATATAAAATTTTATATATACATATAATACATACCTTGCAAAGAAATAAATATCTCAGATATTCTGAATCGATTTATCAGTTCATACGTCTTTTCTCTTGATATCCGAAAGTGCATAATAAAGTCTATCTGATTATAATTTCGAACAATATCTTCTACGTAACTTTGTATTTTTACATGCTCAATTATTTAAATCATTCCAAAAATTGGATGTATTATTCGTAACTCGTTATGATCTGAAATATAATTATATTAGGTTAGATTGTAGATGATATTTATTTTGTTAACATTAATCAATTTTGCCACATGAAATAATAGTAATTACCATCATCATCTTCATCCCAGATAAGTTCTGCGTACAATAACAGTGGTGGTGATGGTGGTAAAACTAAATTTCTTCGTCTGATAAATCAACGTCTTCAATTACGTGTTGCGCCATGTTGATTCTTGCACTGTGGCGTTCTTTTCCTTCCTCTCAGTATTCTTGCACTACAAAAATTTCTGCTGTACTCGCCAGTTCTAGTTCAGAACCAGTGCAGTACCAGTGCAATTGAAAAGAACAAACCTAATGTCTTTCTGTTTGACATTTAATGGAAAGAGTTTAAAAGATTATGTAGATGACGTTTTCGAGTGGGCAAGGACGACAGACAAGAAAAAATCTCGACCAGCCAATACTGTCATCCGAATAGATGTGGCTCATCTCATGGCTCTGGTGGCAAGGTGGAAATGCTTGAAACACAAAGATCACCCATATATTAAGAACTTTTTCGTTCGTTGTGTTGCTTTAATGGTGGATACTCAGAGCATAGAAGAATTCCAACAAATTTTTCTTCTCACTTGTATCGTCGCATTACAGCCGTATGAAGACAATTTTGTTTCAACGTCAACTATTAAAATGACGATTTTAGATGCCAGAAAAGAGCTGGAAGGTCATATGAGTGTTAGGGAAAGCGTTATCTGTGATATTGAGGCTTCAATGACATCGTATCTAGAAGAGAAAGGTAATACGTCCAAACCGTTTGAAGAAGGCGAAAATGGTACACACACTCATCAATGGATCAAAAAATTAATAGCGTCGGTTACACCTTCTGACATGTCAGGAAATTCTGTAAACGCTTTTTACTTACCAGACTTTGTCAAGGAGTTAACACGTATCGCGAAGGAGTTTCCACTGTGGACTGCTGCAGCAATTCCAGTTGCTGGAGAACATGCTTCAACAGCTCATCAAGAAGGGTATTTCGCTATCTTGCGGAAAAGAGTTTTTGAACACATTCGTTTACCCTGTCCAGAGAATCGATTTGTGCTCGAACACCTCCACAGTCTGAACAGTGGCAGCAATCTACTTGCTGCCAAGTTGAAACATTTCAACCATCAGCGAGAGCTCTTGTCCACTCCCACTCTGAAGGATGAAACTGTTGAAGAAAATGAAAGTAGTCATCCAAAACCTCCACCAAAAAGAAATCACTTGATTGATGATACTGATTTATTCCCTTACGAAAAATGGAGAGGACTTAAGAACAAACAACTTTTCATTGTCAAGAGTGAAAGTTCTGAACCAATAATGAAAGATAATCTTGACGCTAAGAAAGACGAATCTCCGATTCATAACACTACAACAATTCTTTCTGAAATTCTGAATTATGAAACACAGATCAACAATCTCGCTGCTGATTCCACTAAAAATAATGAAGATCAAAATTTGAAATTTATAAATGACAATTCAATGAAATAGCTGACTATGAAGTGGTGAGAGATGAAATGTTCAATAATGAAGGAAATGATTTTGATTTTGACATTCCTCTCAATTATCTAGAAAAGAACCCAAAAATCAACTCACATATACCATACACCCCAAAGAGAGACTCATCTAATTCTTTTTGCACCTCTCAAGTATACACAAGCACACCACTTTTGGATCATTCATATGCTAAACTAATATCAAGTTCTGCAGCTATATTATTGGAAGATATTGAAAGTTTAGACGAAGAACGTGATTCACCAACTAATGGAGAAGGTCAGAGAAATCCGAAGACTAAAGAAAATTTCGATATACATTCAAAAAATCCTACATTGAATGCAGAAGCAGTTACTAATACGTTCATTGCAGAAAAAAGAAGACTGAAGTCCGAGAATCAGGAAAAAGGGAACAATGACCAGAATTTAATCGCCCCGCATCCAAAAAATGATATTTTGTGTAATGAGGAAATTGTGAAGAAAAACGTGGGAAACGTCAAGAATAGCGGAAAACATGAAATGGAAGGCAAAAAAATGATTTCAAAGGGTTTTTATTTTCAACCATACCCTGAAATCAAATTACTGAATGAGAGGAAAACGTCACGGAAAAAAGGATTTTTGTTACCCAATGGATTGATCTGCAATTTAATACAAATTAAGAATGCCCAATATCCATGGAATTTTAAAAATATGCCAATTCAACGCAATGGAATTAAAGTTTACGTAAAAAACACCTGTGGGTTTGATGCAATTGTTCACATCGTACAGTTTTCTGCCCTGGATAACCCAACGTATCATTCATACATAGAAAATTCAGCCAACACTACATTGCAATTAATCTTCAATTTCATGAAAACAGGACTCACTAGTCAAATTATATTAGATCGCTTGAAAATTTTAAATCAATTTTTTACTATTGCAAAACATCCAAACTCCACATCTCTTTCTCCGTATTTTCTTGACGCAGAGACTTTTATAACACGTACATGGAGCAATTTTCTTGACAGTGAGCCCAGTGGATTTAAAATCTATCAGTGCTGCAATAAGGATTGCATCGGAAAAGAAATTCAAAAAATACCATTTTTCTTTATCAATGAGAATGTAATAAGACAAAATGGATATCAAGCTTTGCAAGATGCATTGCTGTATTATCCTCAAATTTTTAATATAAAGTGTCTGCAACCAGGATGCACGAGAACTCTTACAGAGAAAACTGATTTGAACATTTACATCTGCATCGAATTGGATGTGAGAGACTGCGCTGCGAGAGATAGAAGCATCGAATGTTCTCTGCATGACTTTCCCATCTCTCTCAATTTAGAACGAAAATATCGGTAAGTAGTGAATTCTTTTCACGAACGTAAATACCCGAATTTCATTCATTGCTTAAATACTCATTAGCTCAATTTTTGCTTTCAGACTTGCTGGTGTCATTCATTATATTTCCGGACACTTTATTGCCTACTGTCTGCGAGCTTCAGGCTCTTGGATATGTTGCGATGATTTGAAAGAGAGAATTGATGGAGTCCAAGATAATTAAGACCAAGACTGCTATTGTAAATCCGCATGCAGTAATTTATGTGCTCGAATGAAAATATTTTCAAATGAACACATAGGTGAGTCATGGCGACAATTATCATTAGAAGTATTGGTAACATTATCAGAAACAACGCCAGCAATGGTGAGAAAAATCGGTGCTAAATATATTAATGAATTAGTTTAAATTAAAAGTCTAGTAATAAATTTCAAAAAATTTGAGATTAAACTTATTGTTAGAAAGAAATATATGTAAAATTTAACTCCTAAAGGAACTAATAAAATTAAGATTATAAGTTCAAAACTTGAAAAATCTGAAAGTAAAATTAAAATTCAGAATTCTTCCGATTTTTTAAATCTAAATTAAAATTTTCAAGTTAAAAATGTTGTTTAGTTATTCTTTTCGCCCTTATAACGCGCGAATGTTTAAGGGGGAAGACTCGTGTAACACACTAAAAAGTAAGGTAACTTTTGGAATTTTTTTTAAAGAATCAATGCGACGGATCTTTTTTAAACTTTTAGGGTGTTTTATTATACATGTCAGGAAGTAAAAAAAATTTTTTTGTTAAAAAATAACTGGTATGTTGGGAACCATCAAGGTACTTCGCCGCGGCGTTTGTAAATCGGCGGGCGTTATAGAACCTGTTGTACTCGCCTGAAACAAAAATAAAAAAAGTTTTCTTATCCTGTATAAAATTACACCGTCGGTGAACCTAAAAAAGAAGGCAAAAATACAAAATTGAGGAAACGGCAGGACTTTAAATAAAAAATAGCGATTTTGACAAAAAATTTTCGTTTTGTTTATGCAATAAAAATTGTTTAATTTAATTATATTATTAAAATTGTAGGTTCATCGACGAGGGAATTCATTTATCTACATGTATGCACAAGGCCAAGTCGATTGAGCGAATAGTTTTTGAGTTATCACACCCGCCAGTTTGAAAAAAGTGGTTTTGAGATAAACGCGTTTAAAGTTTTGGGTATCAAAAAGTTATAATTTTTGGAAACTTACAGCTGTTTCTTGCTAGTCTGCTATTCCAGGTCCATACAGCAAATCCTCTGCCTCCTCATAGAATTCGTTTAACTCAATTTGCTCTTGTCTGCGAGCTATTCAAGCCTCCTTAGTGCTGCTCAGACTGCGACGCTCCTGCCTCGTCACCTGTTCGGCATCACACGTATCGGCAAAAAATTTGCATTGCTGTCCAATTTTTATGTCAAGTAATTCCATTAACTTTAAAATTGCATAATAGCCTTTGTTGAAAACGCCAGAAGCTATAATGGCTGCGATCTCGATGATATTTATGCCTGAATTCAAGTGCTTTGGAGCTAGACGCCAAACGGTAGAATTAAAGCTCTCATTAGCATTTTGTGTGTGTCCGCCTAAACACCTTTCTAGCAAATCTTTCCTTGACAGATCTTCATAAATTGGTAGTAAATGCTTTTGAACATCCGGATGAAGCGCAGGCGGGTGATCGAAGTGTTTGTCTGCAGTCTCAGCAACGCGCCATTTACACCAGCTGTCAGCTCCTTCCGGACAATTTTCATGTCTTGGCTTCTCATTTGGAACACAAATGATTAAGTCGCCATTACAGCTTTTGCCATATAATCGACGGAATCAATATTCCTTCTTATAGCTAAACCATAATATGTAGTCAGTTTTTTTATGAGAACGTCAGTCAACTTCCCCTTTCCGCCAAGTTTTTCTTTTTTTTTTTACATTTCGGAGCCGACTGCCCATTCGTTTCTCAACATGTCCAATGCATTCACTTGAAACAACCTGACTTCGAAGCGCGGAACTAGCTCGCGGCGGGGTCGGGTTCGAAGGAGGCGCGGAGGAACGGATGCGAGGTGTGTGTCGGCAGAATAAAGCGTATTCGGATTGATAACAAAACAAGATGTTTATTACTATAACAATGATTCGCGGTGTACAGTGTCGCGAAGTGCGCGTATTTACAGATTGATGATTGCGCGATGAGATGAATGCATACAGAGTCGCGATATGCAGAGTCGGTGATGACAAGGCGGCGCGGTGCGCGGATCGGTACGCGAGGAACGCCCCGATGGGCGGATTAGCGCGGGCCGCGCGGAGCGGTTTCTTCCGGCGGGTCGCGGGCGGATTTGCGTGATGACGTATCAGAGCGCGTATGAATGGCGCGCGGCGCGAGGGCGACAAAGAGTCGCGTGGATTCCGCAGGACAGGCGGAGGGTTTCCTAGACGCGGGCTGTCCACCGAGAAACACTCGGTGTAGGCAGAGTAACGCTCTACCCCTTATGGCAGACGTCGCGGGTCGGAGGAAGTATCCGGCGAGAAACGCTTGTTCGAAGTAGAGAAGCACTCTACCCTCGTTCGGATAATTTGAAGAGGAAGCCGGTCGTTTTGCCGAGACGCACTCGGCTAAGACAGAGAAACTCTCTACCTATGTATTTGACTAGTGGATGGTTGTAGGAGCTCAGGATCGGTCGGATCGGTGATCTGGTCGGTCGCAGAATCGTCTTATCGTTATCAGACGCCTCGTTATATACCCGTCGCGGCGGCGTCGGTGTGGCGGGGGTAACGGCGACGGCAATCGCGAGCGCCGGGATGATGCGGCGGAGCGGTCGGAGATTACGGCGTCCCGGCGCCGCGATTGCGTTCGGCGGTCTTCGGCCGCTTTCGGTACTGCTCGGCGCTCCGAGACGGTTACCGCGGTGAGTCCGTTCGCGGGCTTCCTAACAATACATGCTACCTGAATTTAAATGTAACGCGGGCACCTCGGGCCCGTTTCTTGCCCAGCGGATGGTCGGCTGGACGCTTCTCGGCACTCTCTAAATTTTTTCGAGTGAAATATCACTCGAATCGAGTGAAAATTCACTTAAGCAAAGAGTGAAAATGGAACATATCTTATCGAGTGAATATTGACTCGGTATGTTGAGTGAATTAGATCACTCGTGCGCTCGAGTGAAATATGACTCGTGTATTTGAGTGAACTTGCACTCCATTGCAGAGTGCCTTCTTCAGGTCTAATTTTGATGTTTGCTCGTTCTTAAAGTGAAATTTTACTCTTATTCGAGTGTGCAACATCGAGTGATTTCTTACGGTAATTCACTCCCTCACTAGAGTGAAGCAAACCCAGCAAACATGTAACGTACAGATTAGTTGTAATTTCCTACTCAACAATATAAATGCAATATAACACATGTATTATATTGCTTTTATATTGTTGAGTAGGAAATTACAACTATAACCTGAACGTTACATGTTGCATTGTATTTGCTGCATGGAAAAACTTGAGAAAATTTTGTAAAAAATTAGTTTCCTAAGAAAATGAGCAGAAAAGCATTATAAAGAAATTTTAATGTAATCAAATTTACATAAATGACATAGTACTTTGAAGTAAAAACAAGAGACACGGTAGTGCCGTGATTCTTATTTACTAGGAGAAAGGACAGGTAAGGCTTAGTTATAGATTACATTCCACTTGACTTTATGACTATATATACTAGGTATATATACTTTTATTAATTTGCAATTAAAGTAAATACGATTACAAAAAAAAATTTACGTTTTGTGATCGTCGCGAGTATCGCGGAGAACTCGATGCAGGAATCGACGGAAAGACTCACGGGCGAGGAAAACATGGACAATGACAACGCACGTGATAACGCTAGACCGATCGCCGCGAGTTCGTTGGTGCCGATCGCCGCGAATCCAAGATCACCAGAGAAGGCTAAGAACGAGCACGAGGTACCCTTTCACAGGACTCGCCACATAGTCATCACCAAGTAATGCCGTCGTCATATTGCAATTCGTATTATCCTTATCATCCGTCGTATTACCCGTCGTATTACTTGTACTCACAATATGTATTAATTCATGGATTCCAATTCTGAATCAGAGCTGAAAAGACAAAGTAAGAAAAGATTTAGTATTTTCTTAAAATGAAAAATTAGGTACATGAATAATTAAAGCAATTATGGAAGCTTACTCAAACATGGTCTCTACTGATTCTGACTGAATTTCTACTGCACTCAAAATACAATTTAGACTGTCACAGCAGCTCTTGGGGGTATTAAGTCCATTGTAAACAATGGATTCAAAAAAGTTGTAGAAGTTTAGAAGAGCAGCTGCATAATGTATGTCAAACATGTAATGTAACTTAAAAAGTCTGTCAAAGGCACGCAGAGGATTGTTTCCTACAGGAAACAAATGATTTTCAACTTGGATAAAAAATGGGCCTTTCCTTTGATCCATGTTTGTGCAGCATAATAGAAATGGCTGCTTGTGCAAAGAACCTCTCTCAGAGATTTTAGCATTTATATCTTCATTTGCCTGCAAAAACAAGAGGTATTCAGAGATAAACAATAAACATGTTATTTTAATCTGTTTGCTAAGATTTACTTACACCTATGAACTGCAAGAGGCTTGGATGTGGAACTGAGTTGATACGAGCCACCTGGCCACTTTGCTTTCTCTTGGCTTTGTTCTGAAAAGTAATTAAGAATATATAATAAAGTATAACAATTTCTCAGGAAATTTAAATTATAAAGAAGAAAATAATACATACCTGAGCTTTTGTAACATTTGAATGGTTCGGAGGAGGCAGCAACTCAGGTAAAACCAAAATTGCTTTCAAATTAACTGGAAACAAAAAAATTCTCATTAATTAAATTTAAAAAAAAGTGCATGATAGAAAATGCTTTGCACTCACTACTCACTGTCAAAATCAGTTAATTTCTCTAGCAAATGAGGTGCCACATTTTTACAATGTGCAATAATACGTGGGGCGAAATGGGTGGGAAATCTTGCCAACAGTACGTCGTGCCCTTCAAAAATGTCTCTAAATTCATTATCAATCTGCAACCACCATAATTTTCAAGACAAATTTGTCATTATATAGAAATAAAAAATAAAAGAAAATAATTGAGAACTTTGAAGACAATTGAAAAAAATTTGTCATACCATTTCACCCTCATAGTTTTTAAGGCGAGGATATTTTTTTAATACATCGGAAACTGTGATGCTTTCAGATGATTTGATTTCGGTATGTCTGTTTGGCCGGGTTTCATAGAGTAAACGTTCAATTTGAGCCTTGACGGAATCAGTTGGCTTTGTATGCTTCATTTCAGAAATCTGATTTAAAAAAGTGACTTGTAAATTGCAGTTTACAGCTGTAATAGTTAGTTTTAATTTATTTGTCAACTAAGTACCTTTTCAATGAGGACAGACTCAGTTAGTTGTGGCCTATCTATAAACGGTTGTTTTCTCAATTTTTTTTTATTTGGTCTTTCAGTTGTTAGTGCTCTGCGCTTCTCCTTCCTAGGTAAATGCTTTCTTACCGTTTTCAACCGCCACTCAAGATAGCCCTCTCCAACAACTTCGTCGTAGAAACTCTCCTACAAATTTAAAAAAAGAAACGTCTGAAACACTTAAAACATTTCTGACAACACAGAAACCACAAGTTACTTACATGAGAACGCCCTTCAATTTTTGATGATAATCTAGGAAATGTGGCCACAATGGCCTTTGCAACACGAGACTTATATTCCTTGGAAGGATATCTAAATAAGAAAACAAAAAAAAACAATTAATATTCTACAAAAAATAGAAAAAAAATTAACAAAAAATAAAAGCAAAGACTAACTATATGTACTTACGTGTTGCCCCATTCTGAACACATTTCAGACACTACAATCTTTACCAAATCTCTTCGGTGCTTGTTAGTAAATTTATTTGATTGCAAAATCTTGGCTAAGTCTTTATGCTGTTCCGAATGCTTTTCAATCCATTTCTCAATATCAATGGTTTTGCTGTTCTGTAAATTATAAATGAGGGTTGATAATAAAAAGGGTAAATTTTTAGATAGAAAATTGCGATTAATGCCAGACTTTACATTAACTGTAGTGTTTGGCTCAGACAATGAGTCAGTATCCGTTTCGTCCAGTTCCGTAAGTTTAGTCTGGGCCTATATTGAAAGTAATAACAAATTAAACAAAGATAAGTCCAATCCAATTTTTTTTGCAGTGGAATTACAATAGCCACAATCAGCGTACTACCGCCAAAACCAGGAATGCTCTTACCGATTCACGTGTTGAAGAAGATTTTGATGTTGAGGGACCTGGATCTACTGATAGGCACGTCTCTCTGATAGGCTCGGACATTATATTTGATGCATTTGGTGTGTCAACCATAATGAACTGTTGATAAAAGGATGTATTAACTTTGAATCTTAAGTATTAATGCGGATGAACTTGATATACTGACCACATTAGTGTGTTCCCTGACGAGGAAAGCTATCAGCTTCCGTTGACCCATTTCGTTAACCCCAATTTCCTTTAAATCTTGCTCCGAAAAAAAAGGAAGAGTTGTACCAGTAGCCTTTTCCTCTTAAAAAAAGGAAAAGCAATGCACACTGACTTTGAAATATAAAAATTAAAAATCAGCTTACTCATATAATTTATCACAACATCACATCCATCACTTAAAACAAGCTAAGGTGAATATAAATAAATGAGTTTCGAACGAATATCTATTCTACCTGCTGAAATATTCACAAAGCAGACAAGAAAACATAAGTAGTATTAGCAGAGGAACCATAAGATTCCGAACATAAATGCACACACCAATGTTAACAACTAAAATATGGCATTTAAATAAAAACAAAGCAATTCAACCTGCAATAAATAATAAAAAAAACATTGGCTTACTTTTTTATTTAAAGCTCTAATAATATTGGGTCTGTGTAACATTTTATAGAATTAGAAGCCTGAGTGGCATCTCTTGATTGACACACGTAATCTTACTGTTAAACCTAAAGAGTAACAGAAGCCCTAATGCGCAAACTAATAATAAGTGTTTTGACCAGCTCCTTCATTTTTATATTCTAATCTAATTCTAATCTAATTCTAATCTAATGAAACGAATTGGAGAAGTGGTTGGCGTAACCACAAAAAAATACTGAAATAAAAATTAAATTTAAAACTTAATTTAAAAAGCATCACTTAATTAAAAATATAACATTTTGTACAGATTTTTAGCAGTTATAAGTAAAAGCTTAAAATCCTATATTAAACTTTTTCTATAAACTATTTACACACACTAAATCAGGGTATGACGCAAAGTTATAAAATTTCCAGTGCTACAATAATCTCGCCATAAAGCAAAAGGCTTCACGTCCTTTAAGTCATCAGCCGATATTAAAATAACATTTAAACCTGACGCTACACTGAAAGAATTTAAAGAACGTTCATAACCCAGAGTTTCCAATTCATGACACAGAAAATAAACCCTATCAGATTCACAAATATATATTTTCATTATTGTAGCAAACACAGGATTTCCTGATTCAGTTTCTCGTCCACTCTTGACAGCAACATGCCACCCACTTCGGTATTGAACACCATATATTTCTACTTTTAATGTTTCAAATATATTTGCATTGTCTGCTATCCCTACTGCTTTCAAATACTTACAACCCTGACAATTTTTAACCAGAACTGTCTGCCCCTTTGAACAGATTATTTTCTTTCTTGGGGCATCATTAGAACCCCAAGTGACACATTGTGCAATTTGACTCAGGCGGATCATGCTAAAAGGTAAATTTTTAAAGTTGCAGCATTGACTTCCATATTTTTTGAATATGCTATGCTTTGCTTCATAGCGCAGGCATACTATGGATCTAAGTGGTCCAGATTTTATCAAACATTCCCAATAATGCATTAAATGATGGAATTTGTTTATAAGTGCAACATTGGGAAATAACTCCTTAAAACTTGAGACAAATTCCAATACTAAGTCCTGTAAGTAAGGGGCTTGAGATGGTGATGCAATTGGACTAAAGACTATTTCACTAATTCTATTTAAAAGAAGAACAAGATGGAGGTATTTGTCTCCTTTAGGTACTTTATCAGAAATCAAGAAAGGAAATATTCTCAAGAGACACCACGTCTGCACAGCTTTCTGCTGAATCGGGTTACCACTGTAAAAATTATTGAGAGTAAAATTAGGTGACGGCTTATTTTTCTTTTCTGGCATACCGTACTGAAACATCTGTATTCGGTTGTTTAGTTCAGTCAAAGTAAAGTTATATCCATTCTCTCTTTTAATGAAATGCTTGATTACGTGCTCAAGAATTACAGGTGCAATACCTTGCCAAATGTCATGCATTGGATCAAAAACGAAATTGTCTGCACAGTGCCAAAAATGGCTTCTATGTAATGCACTATTTTCTCTCAAACCCGTTTCAGTATCGGTCAATAGCTTTGATTTGACTCTCCGTACTTGTTCATTATACAATTCTCTCGTTCTTGGAGTTTTAATTGCTACTCTTCCCCTTAGGAGATCAGATCTATGTATCATGCATGAACGACAGAAGTGGTTAGCAGAAGGACCCAAGAATCCGAACATCTGATGTGCAGCCAAGCCATCAGCGACGACACAAGCTATAGTGGCCCTTAATACAAACGGTTCTCCATCAAAACTCACCATAACCCCTTCTTCACTTTCCAGCTTATTTAAATCATCAAGAAATGGGCCTAAAATTTCCTCAAAACCATACTTGGTAACATCAGCTGTGTAGCAAATTCCCAAAACTTGAACTCCTCCCATAAATGATTGCAGATGAGGAGGCAAATTTTGAATAGTAAAGTAAAATACTCCTAATTTGTGAGCTGATGTTTTACTTCCTAGAGGATTGTTTACAAGTATATCATCATAGTATAATTGGATTCTTAATGCTTGTGGATATCTCTGAAAAAAAGGATTTCTTTTGAAGCTCTCCCCATCTCTGAAACCCCTCAGAAATCCATCTGAAGAAGAAGATTCTTCTTCAATGTATTTTCTAACACTTGAATGAGAAAGTATTAATTTAAGACTCTCAATTATGGAACATATTGAAAACTTTCAATAACCAACTTTGGTTCGTATTCACCAGATTGTCTATTCAGCACTGATTCACAACGGTCTCCAAGCGGAATCTCAACGGAGTCTACATACCTATAGTACATTTTTAAAGCTTTTACTTGCTCTTCAATGGATAAAAATTTGTCAAAAGGAGCAGAAATCTCAAACTTAGATAGTAAACTCTGAATATCAGCCTGATCCAAGGATATATCTTTACTTGAAAAATAATTCATAACTTCTTGCTTAAAAATATTTGCAATGTTGCAAATAGAAACCTGTGCTGCCATGAAAGCTTCAGTCAAAGTAGCCCCTGTGACAAATGCTTTGGATCTAAGATGAGCAACCATTTTTGCAGCCTCTCCTGATATACTGAACACTTTTTGAGGTCTATTTTTTGGGTTGTTACCCTCAGGCACACTACAATGACTATCTTGCTCAGGGTCTTCAGTCTCTACCTCCATATTAGAGTCTACCTCCATATAATTTTGAAATAAAAACTCGTTATTTCTATTGCTTAAAATTGGGTGGTTAACACGAAGATGTCTAACCAAACTTTTGAAATTTTTAAACACACATTGACACTCATTTTGTCCACACCGATATCCAAAACTATAGGGAGCTGATACAGACAAACTATGTGAATGTCTTAAATGCGCTGTGAAACGTTTCAATCCATCCGGAATAAATTTCTGACACATTGAACAAGTATAGCCTTCCATTGGTGACACTGTTTGATTGTAAACAATAACAAGAGGTTACAGGCCTAAAGTTAACCAACCAACAGATATTCAAATAAATTTACAAACAAAGATCTGAAATAAAATAATACTTTGTTTAGGAGCCTAAAATTAACCAACTAAACATATTCAAGTAAATTAATAAGACTTGAAAGAAAATAACGTGAACAATATTATTAGTCTTACATTATTTGTCTGTCTTACCAAACTGATACATACTGAGTAAAACATTAATTGTGTTCTCATTAACTCCCCTCTTTTGCAAATACATGGCTAAAGCCTCAGAGTCCATCATTGCATCCTGAAACAACAATTCTTTATTAGAAATTAAAAACAAACTAGACATGGGCACTTTTTATTTGAATAACAAATTAAAAATAATATTTGAAAATAAAATGTTATTCAAATACTTTTTTTATTTGTTATTTGCAAACAATATTTAAAAGTTAATATTATGAGGGGAATAAATCTAAATCATTTATTGGGAAATAAATTATTTAGGAAAAAATTCAAATAAATATTTTTAAATAAATGTTTATTTAAATAATAAAAAAAATAATTTAAAAAAAATATTTTTAAGCAATTTTTAATAGCAACTTAAATATTCTTTTATAAATAATACAAAACGTTAATAATATTAAATATTTATAATGAGCTATATTATAGTTTATAATATATATTTTATATATATATATATATAAAATAAATTTCGAGTAATTCATTAATTATACATGCTGTTTATATAATGAATTACTCGAAATTTATTTGCAAATAATGTATTTTTAAATACTGTTTTTATTTGCATAGGATCTCAAAATAGTCAAATAAATTTATAATTTCATCTAAGCCATGCCATTTATACGTGCTGTTTATATTATAAACTATTACTACGTTTACGCGAGCGTTACTTCTGTATAAGTAACTTACTGTAAGATACTTTATTCTAAATACATTGCGGCGGCCGGTAGACGACTGCTGCTCTGACCCGTACTTTCGACAGGCGCGGCACGCACATACACGCGGACTCTCGATGTTTCCAAACTCTAAATCCCACATTACAATAATTTCTTCGAGTAAACCGGATTTTCCTTCGCGTAAACGGGATTTTATAGTAACTTACGATAATTTACTTCGCGTAAATGTAGTATATAGCTCATTATATATGTATCGGATATCGTTACCATCTAACTCTGGTTCCGCGTCGGTTTACCTTTCAAAAATTAAGTAAAGTAAATTATATTTATTCACACACATACATCTAGATTATTCTTATCAGTTAGTATCAATACATAGTTATATGAACGGTTAATCTAAGCAACAGTGTTAGTATATGAACGTAAGCTAATATTTATGACAAATATTCATAAATATTTTTTACTATATATTTTTTTGAAATATTATATAAATATTTTATACATATTTCATATATATGAAGAAAAAATCTCATAAAAACTTTATTCAATATATTATTAAAATATAGAATAAATATTTTATATAATATTTATGGTAATTAAAAATAAATATTGGTAGTAATATTTTGTAAATATTTATCAAATTTTTGCTGGAAATGCCACCTCTTTTATAGAGTGTAAACTACTATAGCGCGCATCCGGCTGTATATATGATCGTAAGAGGTATAAGAAACATATATATTACTTATTATGTGTGTATTTTTATGAAATTTTTTTAATATCGGTATAAATAATTACTTAATTTGAGCATGATATGCCCGTGTATAATTCAGCAGATAAAAATTGTTAGAACGATTCGTTTTCAAATACGTGACAGCACGGACATTATCTGCGTGCGTGATGCAGTGTCGCACGAAATATATGCGCAGCTCGATTGGTCGACGGTATCGTTATCAGACTGCAAAGGCCGACCGACTGCCGACTCGAAAAATAAACTCCAATTTAAACGCGGTCCAGTCAGTCGGCGCCTCGTTGTGATTGGCTAGATGTGAGTCGGCAGTCGCGATTGGCAGTCGGGTCGGCCTTTGCAGTCGGTAGTCTGATACGGGCTTAAGGTGGCACCGACCCTGCGTCGTTGTTGCGCACGTCCTTGATGTATTATTTTCTACGACCTTCGACTTCGACCATTGTTCGCCAAGTCATCTTGTCTGTGATCGTCTGTGATCGTGCGGCCGGCAGTTCAAAGTCCTGCGTAATTATAATTAAGTCGTGTATGTAGTATTAAGTCGCGTATATATATAGTTATAAGTCTCGCGTTGTAGTTCGCAAAAATTTTATCGGCCAGTGTCGTTAAAGCTACGTGTGGCTTTCCATAGCCTTTACAAGGAATCAAGTGTTAAGAAATACAGCAGGTGATACAGGTACGTGTACGTTAATTAGTTTTTTTGAGTGCGTTTCCTTTAACGCTAACAGCGCTCATATAAGGATCATTCGTCCTTGATGGTTAACATTTGACAAACAAGGATGAAATGATTCTAAGAGTCTTGTGAGTGTTAAGTGGAACGCACCCTTTATGTCTCGTTGTCCCCGGTTGTCCCTTTTCATTCTATCCTCATTTCCTGCACACTACGTGAGGTCTGACTATTTCGGCCAATACTCTCGTACTCTCGTCGTTGCCGTATTTGTTGCCGTGGCTATCACTTTTTCCACATCGCTAAGGGCTCATGCACAATGCCAGGATAAAGGTACAAAGAATTATAGCCAATTTCTTCACCGTCAGATAACTCTATCCTTCGGTTAACCTCACTTTTCATTTCTTTATAACCTGCCCCCTTAGAAAGAGATGAAGAGTGAGGTTAACCGAAGGATAGAGTTATCCAACTGTGAAGAAATTGGTCCTTAAACATAGTAATAGTTGCATCTTTTTTCAAGACGCAGCTTCTCTCTTTTTTCAAGACACAGAATTCTCTTTATGTTTAATTCCTTGTTCCTTTTCCTCTCATTGTGCATGAGCCCTAAAGGCCAAAGCACATAACAGATGTAGCAAATGTACTTGCTTATATTGCTTATTGCAATTACTATTATTGCTACGTCATGTTATGTGCTTTGACCTAAAAGCTACTTTCGTCCACAATCTAATACACTTGACTGATAAAGTAAGATTTTTTAAAAATACTTTAGATTCTTTCAGTTCATTCATATTTGAAAGTTATATCTGTTCTTTAAAAAAAATTACTACGTAAAGGTGAAACTCCTTTGCAACAAATTGCACGTAGACTTAAAGAATTTGACGATCCAGATTTAGACACTGTTTCAATGAAAAGTATTGATTCTATGCGATTAGAAAAACGTCATTACAGAGGTGATTTTATAAATCTGCGTAAATATGACGCTCAATATAAGATTTTAAAAACACCTAATTATTTGATCAATTGCATGGATGATAAAAACGACTGCTTGATGTTAAAAGATGAATCAGTTATTAACGTCTACAGTTTTGCTACATATAACTTTACATCATACGTTATAGGAAGAAAATTAGAATTCAAAGAGAATCTATATGATAAACCGGTTCTGTCAAGTTTTTTAGATATTAAAGTTATGAAAGATGTATCTAATCCTCTTAACGAATGGCTTTGTAGTGACATAGTAAAAAAGATGTTTAAGATACCATTCGGAAATCTTATAGTAGTATTTTTTGCATACATGTGAAAGCAATTAAGCCGCATTAATTTACAGTACGTATCATTTACTTCTTTTTTACAACGTAATGCATGAGTGAATAAATTTTATATTATAAGTGTGATAAGTTTTATTTGCTTTTCCATGTTTTAGTACTTTTAGCGCATTCTGTTATATATTATTAATGCCGCAATTAACGTATTTTTCGTTCCAATCATTACATTTTATTTGCAATTTCTATAAGTGATGATAGAAATAAGACGTGGATAGTCATATTACTTATGTATATTATTATAGTAATGATGATGGTAACGATAATAATAATGATGATGATGATAATAATAATAATAATAATAATAATAATTTTTTTCTCTTATAGTTACAGTAATCATGTATTCAGTTTTGAAATTTCCGAAAACAGAAGACCCACCGGAAATAGTGTCTACTTTTTGGGTCGACGAACTAAGAATGAAAACAAAGTGGCCACCACATGACCAGCCAGAAAAGATACTTAAAGCTATTAGAAAGTTTGTAATGCCAGAAGACGATTGGCCAGAATATACATATATACTACTCGTGTGTAAATGTGGTAAGTTAAGATTTGTTCTAGTGTTTTTTGAAAAGACTGAATCATATCTTTTAAGGTCAATCTAAACAAACTTGCATAGGTGCATAAGCATGTGCATAAAGAGATGGATTGATCTATTTTCTTATGCACATGTATATGGATCAATCAATTTTCTTATGCTTATGTTTATGCGCTATGCAAGTTTGTCTGGGCCTTTGTATGAAAGAAATCTTTTTATTTTGAGATTATTTATGGATGTAATAATTGTACTTAGGTCTTTGACGCTCAGCGCCAGACTAATTTTTGTTAATATTTTCACTATTTTATTAATAATTTTTTACATTGAAACAACAAAATAGCATTTAGTTTGCGCCAGTATTGCACTAGTTTTTTTTAATAGAAAACGCTAATGGCGTTTTAGCAACGTATATGTTAGAATAAGTTGTAATTAAGTATACCTATCAATCGATTAATTGTAAAATAATATACATATAAAATACAATAATTTGTGCAATAGAGGAGGAAGTTAACTGATTGTTGCTCAGACTAGCATTTGGTACAAAAATTGTGAGAAATTTTACATTATGTATATTTTTTAACTGTAAATTTGTTTTAGGTTGAATTTTTGAAGCAAAAAGGAGGTCCGGATGTGCGGTCTTACGTGTTTAATATATTAAACAGTACAATCAGCAATTTCGTTGCAACACAGTATAGCTATAAGGGTCAAAAAAAGAAAAAAAGATTTCTGGATCTAATGTTCAACACCTGTATATGTAATAAGTAATTGTTAATACATTATATATTTTTAAGATTATAAACAAATTTTTTACACTTTTTTTATGTTTTTATTTTATTTAATATTTTGAATTTACTTTTTTAAATTTGAATTTACGTAGTAATTAAATGCGAAATTTACTTTTTTAAATTTAAATTTACGTAGTAATTAAATGTGAAATTTACTACGTAAATTTTGATTTACTACTGGAAAACACATCTATCTTTCAATCTTACAGACTCACGTAAATGCTTATGTATTTTTTTACAGAAGCTGCACAAATGCACACACCTTCAGCGACAGATGATAATGTGAGAACCGCTATAGCTGCTTAGCTTGATAATTCATCATCTCGTTTAAAAAATGAGCATAAGTAAGTAGAAGAAACATTTTTTTAACAAGTTTTTTATGTTACAAATGTAAGATAAATAATTAAAAATTATTTGTTTCAGTAAACGTGCTAAAGAACCTAATCTTAGAATGACTTTTGAAAATAATTCTGACGAAAATTAGGATCGATGGAAGGATATAAATCAAAGAGGAGAAGGAAGAACAATAATATAGATATTGTACTCATTGTTGTCTGCAGTCTGCAGTCTAGACTAAATAGTACTTTCCATGAAAAATGGCCCATTTTTTAAACAAACGCGGCCCGACGCCGTATGACGAAATATTACCGCGCGATAATTAACATATTGTTGCATCCAAACCGGCCGACTGTGTGTGGTATAGCAGGAGAATTTAACCGCGCAATTAAATAATTTGCCGAGAGTAATGCGAGTGCCCACATTGTTCTTTTCATAGAGTGGTGAGCTGAAAAATAATATTCTGTGTTATCTTACTTTGTGCGTATTTTTATAAAATAACATTGTACCGAATGAAATATTTGAAAAGTTTACATTGTTTGCGACATTTTTTTAATGATAATATCAATTGAGGTATTAATACTCGTGTATCTGTTGCATCAACTTTTTTTTTACAATATGTAACGAGACTATTTTATACTTGCAGATTTTAACGGCATAATTAATTACATTCCGTTTTCTATTTTTATATGTATTAAATGTATTATCGCGTTATCTAAATTCTTCCTATTTAAATTCTTTCTCGAACTTTGTTAAGACTCATGATAGATGTGATTCCTTTACGATCTTGAATTCTAAATAATCGTTTTAATTGTACAGGCTTCATGAAAGCCTAATCTTTTTTAATATAGAACTAAAAGTGTATTTGTGTCATTTATTATAGCAACACTATTATTGAGATTAACAAAGCACGAGAAAGTAAAAAACAAAATTATCAAAATGCACGTTGTCTAAAATACATAGCAAAGCGTTTTTTTAAATATTACATATAATATGTATATTTATTTAAAAATTTTGTGCAATAAAAAGTGCAATGAAAAAGAAAGACATATTCTTGTTACCTTTCCAAAAACCTTTCCTAAACATTTCGTGAAGAAAGTAACAATATTTTACAAAATATTTATCATAATAATTTAATAAATATTTAATAATATGTACCATAATATTTACGATAAACATTTTTATAATATTTATAATAAATATTTATCATCTGTTCAATCTAAGACTATAAAAATATTTATGAAATATTTTGATAAATATTTATAAAATATTCAAATAATTATTATAAATATTTTGTACATATTTTATAAATATTGTGTGCTGTTTGGGGTGTTAGTATATGAACGTAAGCTAATATATTTTATGTAATAGTTATCGCTATAAAGTAAACATTTTTACATTGCTGAAAGAAAAGTTCATTATTACGTAGGCGCTTGATGTGAATCAGTTAGCTAGAGGAAGGTTATCAATATGGTAATAGCCAAGTTAAAGCGCATAAAGAATGATTGATAATTATCTCGACATTAAAATCTGGTGTATATAACGCCTTAAGGAATTTCCGCGAAGTGTCGTATATTTACGCTCAGTGACTTCGGGAACCCGCGATGTTCGCGAGCATCGGCATACTGAAAAAATGGCGTAAGGGCCGGTCTACAATCAGTCGTATGTCGGAGTCGGATGTCGAAACGTAGCCGATGGTCCAATGAGGAAAATTCGTTTCCGAAAAAGAAATTCTCTCATTGGACCATCGGCTACGTTGCGTCTTCCGACTCCGACATACGACTGATTGTAGACCGGGCCTAAAGCCGCCCGTAATTGTCGAATCGTTATGGGATGTCGTAAAGAGCCGGAGATATCTCTCTCTCTCCTTGTCGTACCTGTATAGCTATCCGAAACTATGGCACGTGGCAGGAGGCCGCTTGCAGGGCACTGCCGCAATAGCGGACAAGTGTATTGCCGCCTTCCGCGTGATCCTCGATCACTCTCAAGTTTGGTGCTGCCCACAATCGTACGCACGGTACCGGCAATGGCAAGGATGCCCCGTAACCTTTGTTGCTGCCCTGAATCGTACGCAAGGTACCGGCAATGGCAATGTATGCCCCAAGGAAATCGTGCGAGACACGAGACACACCGTGATTACGTACGACGACTCACAGACTAAACACACATACGCACGAGACGCGCGCTAGAAACCGTGTCGCTGCTCGCTCCCCGCGACAACGACGCCGCCGCGGAGATCTTCCCGTCGATAGATTACCGTCGCTCAATCCGCGGTGTCGATAACATCGACCCTTTCCGTAACAATATATTTAATATTACTAACGTTTTTTTATTATCTTTTAGCAATTTAACCTAATCAACGCTCTGAAATAACAGGTACAAATGTAGTGAGGTTATACTTACGTCAGGAAACATGTTCACTTTTTAGCACAATTCAATATAGCTAATAAAATCCAGGCACTGATATCTGATACTTATTCACAATCCGAAATATGGCAGACAAACACGTAAGCGCCCGGCACTTCTCCCTCCAACAAAGCAACCATCAACGGCATCAACATAAGTGGCGTCATAACCTACATAGTCAAACTGACGTCTGCACACGTACTAAATACTGAATGTAGGAATACAACTCGCCCACGAATGTTATAAAGTAAACTTAAATTTTATGAACAATAGTTCTGTCTATGTACTCTCATAAATATCGTTCTGTTATTTTTCCGGAACGTGATGATGACTCACGTAGAGTAACACGTCACGTCTCTTGCGCGGGCTACGCAACTGAGCCACTCGGTTCAAGTAAATTTTCACTCGTCCCGAGTTGCTCGGAACCAGCGTACCACAATTCACTCCGACACTTCGAGAGAATAATTAAGATTATTTTCACTTTATAGTTCGAGTCACAGATTTCACTCGAATCGAGTGAAAATAAGTGTAAAGTCACTCTATGAAGAGTTGATAGTGCATTCACTCAAGCTAAGAGTCAAATTTTCACTCGAAAAAATTTAGAGAGCAGGTTGGTCGGCCGGAACGATACGTATTGTCGGGGCGTATCGTTACACACTTTTAATTACCGTAAAATTGTCCATATGGATTTAAATCTAAAATAGCCTTGAACGTTTTGGAATCTTCGTCTCCAATGTAATTACCGTACTTAACTTTGAAGTTCTCTTCGGATCTCGAAAACATTTCTTGAATGGCATCCACCTCCATTTTACCTGCAGAACCGGAATGATTTACAGCGCATTTTTCTTCGTGCTCTTCCTGCCATTGAAAATATTCTTCAGTATTTTGTTTTTTTTTTTCCAAAACATACAAGATGGACAGTAGCTTCCTTTTACAACAAGATCTATTACCTTGCCAGTGTAATAGCCTATAAGCGTCGTTACTCCGTATAGCGAAGAGAAGCCGCGTTTCTTCCATGATCCATCGCCAGATACTTTTAAATTCGTTGGAGACCTTCCTTGTTTAACATTTTCTTCTTGTTCTTCTTTTACTGCTTTTTTGCATAAAACATCAAACAGTATCTTCGCCGCGGTATGAATGTGTTGCACAATAAGAGAGTATGCATTTTTACTTATCCCTTGGCTGATATCCATAAGACCGCAAAACGTATTTAGGCCTTGTCTACCGATGCCTAACAATCTCATTACGAATATAATTCTTCTATTAATTTCATAAGCATTTTTAATGAAAAGCCCTGAGTTGATTTCTCTGCGACCACAGTGGCATATCACAACAAGTTTAAAACCAAGGCCACGATTTCCTGATTCTTCAAATTTCACATTTTGCTTACACTTTCTGCAAATAAGTAACTCTGAGATCGCGCCAAAAACAGTTAAAAATTCAATAATTCTATAACAGTGCGTTGGATTACTAGAAATATTTTCATTGCTCGCAGTTGATAATTTTCTTGCTGTGACACTCTCTCCTAATGCAGCACTTTCTTTATTGCTAAACTGATTTCCTTGGAATTTTCTTTTCGGTGGTTTACATGCACGAGTATTGCTTCTTTTCATTCCTTTTGGATACATTTTTGCGTTGGAAAACTTCCGCACGTGCCGAAATTCAAAGCACGACTGGCCGTTAAAAGCAAAACCGTCCTTAAATATTCTTTGTGCTATTACATAAACATACTTACATAAACATACTTATATAAACATACCCAAAATATATACATACAAATACTGTCTCAAATACTCGACTCGAAACATCTGCCTTATTATATGACCGTACAACAGGTTAAAAGGCGAAGCTCACCGCGCGCTCCGACCGCGCGCTCGTACCAGCGTGCAGTAAAAAAGCTGTAGCTCTGTTAATATTTTGAATTTCGATATGTAACTTTAGGAACATATTTTCTAAATGTACTACTATTGATTAATGCAAAAAAATTTTTTTCGATTTTTTGAACCGGTTACACGAGTCTCCCCCCTTAAGGGATTCAAAAAATAAAAAATTCTGAAATGTTAAAAATTCTGTAACTTTTATTTAGACATACTGACGTAGAAGTAAAATATTTTATTCGGATCACATAATTATTAGAAGGATTCTATCATTAATCGAATGCTATAAAATTACAACAGTTCTTATCTTATGTGTATATTTATAGTGTTTCAGGTCACCCCAAGAGTAGATACTCCTGGGTCATGTTCCAAAACTCACTCTGGGTAACTAAAATCTATAGTTCACGTCACGTACACTATAGCATTTTAGTTAACTAGAGTAAGTTTTGGAACATGAGCCTGTGTCGCCCACGGCGAACGATAATACGGTTCATCAAAATCCGAATGGAACTACAACGCACAGTAGTTCGACTAGTCCTATAATCGATAAGAACAAACAAGTAAAAAATGGCGTGTCGAATATCGGCGACATCGAGATCACCACCGCGAATGCTGACGCTTAGATTAGAACCTACGAGGCGCCATCCCTAGTTCAGCCTCCGTCCTCAGCTAGTTCTGGTTTTAGCGACGATGACAGTCTTCACGGCGACCCTGGGCTTCAAGCCGTCACTATGGAGCAATTTATAGCGGATATGCATTTGCGAGGACGCGCTGGTCTTATAGAAGAATACGCGGAAATTAGACAGAGACCGCCGGATGGTTCATTTAATAATACAAAGTGCGTAATAGCAATATTTTGCGTTTGCGCGATACATTAGTCTCATTCGAGTTAATTAATATATCGTTTTGTCGGTCATTCCAGGTTAAGGTCTAATCAATCAAAGAATCGCTACACAGATGTGCTTTGTTACGACCACAGCAAAGTCTGCCTTTCACAAATAGACGGAGATCCGACGTCTGATTACATAAATGCGAATTTCGTTGACGGTTATAAGCAGAAGAACGCGTTTATCAGTACTCAGGGTTCTCTTCCGAAAACCTGCGGTGATTTCTGGAGGATGGTTTGGGAACAGCAAACGTTAATTGTCGTCATGACTACGAGGTAAATTGTTTTACTTGTGCACTCTTAGAAAATTTGACTACATCTAGCATGATATAAAGTTTTGAACAATTTTCATATTTTGTGTTGGAAACTTTATATATAACTTCATAGTTTCACATAAATGTATTATCCTTGTTTCAGAGTGGTGGAAAGAGGGCGTACAAAGTGTGCACAGTATTGGGATCCGGAACCAGGTGATAAAGTAGAAGCGGGTGGCTTCACCGTGACCACCCTCGAAGTCGATACAAATCCAGATTACACAGTATCCATGCTTCTCCTTACAAACAATAAGGTATGTACTTTGACACATTTCTTTTTGCTTCATTATTAAATGTTATCGTTTCTTCATGTTCCATTCGTCTTATTTCAGACTGATGAGATGAGGGAGGTTTGCCATATGCGTTACACAGTGTGGCCAGATTACGGTGTTCCTCAATCGGCTAAAGCTTTACTACAGTTCTTGTCCTTAGTCAGGCAACAGCAGAGCAAATTACTTGCTAGCAGAGGAGACACATGGGCCGGACATCCTCGAGGACCACCTATAATTGTACATTGCAGCGCTGGCATTGGAAGAACAGGTAGAGAGAAGCTTCTTGCAACGAAAATTATAATTTAGTTGCCAGCGCTGTTATTTTCTGAGACGTGAAAATTTTAAGGCATGAGATATACATTAAATTGGTGGGTTTCCAGGCACATTTTGCACCTTGGACATTTGCATATCGCGACATTGGAACCGTAGACATACGAGGAACTGTCGAGAAGATCCGAGCACAGAGGGCTAGTATTCAAATGCCAAATTAGTACGTCTTTTGCCATAGTGCTTTGGCGGAATACGCACTTTCCAAAGGAATGCTCAGTGCTCAACATCTCTCCATGTTACCTCTACCGATTGAAGAGGATTCTGACTAAGAGAGTAACGAGTTCTATCATGTACCAGATTGATGTTCTTTCTGAGTATGCGTGTATATATATATATATATTTATTCTTCATATATGTCTCATACTTCCAAGGTATTGCGAGATGCGTGTCTTTGGTTCTGTGCGATGTTCATCCTGATAATATGATCAAGAAGCACGCAAAGAGTTTCAAATAGTGCTGTTTTTGAAATCTCTTGATCACTTTTCGATTATGATTATTACGAAGTTTAAGTGTGTACGTTTAACCTTGGATATATATTAAAAACGTTGTGTCCGATCTGTGTTACTCATATCCAATAAGTACTCGAATCGTTTATCCGTTGAATGTATGCAAGACCTCTGTAAAGAAGCTGCGACGTAAGTGACGAGTCTTCTTGCACCGGTCGCTCGATGTTTGATGAATTACGAACTTTATCGTGGGCTATTGGTGATGTAAAGCATTGTGATAGCCGGTAGAAGTCTCCGAAATTTCGTATCTCTATACTTTCAAGTACTGCCATTGCCAACTACACTAATTTCTATTTCTAATCACGCTGAGCTAAATTTTTTGCAGCATAATCACGGTACGGCCAAACCGCCGTATGTATATAATATCTATACTAACTGATTTGTAATAATTTATTAATATTGTGTTGAGACACACGGTATATATAGTGACGTAATTGGTATCAGACCGATAAACATATGTAGGATGCGGAATCCCTTGACTGGGATTTTTCTATTTTCATGTACACAAGGTGCTCGGAAAAATGTAGCAATGAAAAAACGTTTGCGGGAGATCAATCGCGAGCGTTTTTTGAAGGGGCGGGGGGGGGGGGGTTGTACGAAACGCGAGAAATAGAAATCTAATTTGGTATTCGACCGTCTTGATTAAGTGTGAATGTACAGTGCGATTTTATAGCTATTTTTGCGTGTGCCTTCCTCGCATCGTAATCTGTTAACGACGTGTCAAGCGACGAAACCGTATGCGTCAATGAAAGTCGTCAGGACGGGTACCAAAGTTTCTCGTAACGGACTCTCACGGACGGAACGATTAATTAATAAACCAAGTATAATTGTACCGTAATATATACGCGAACGCACTCGAGTGCGTGTGTTAAGCTTTGGGACTGAGGGTAGGTAGTCTAAAGTAATTAACTCAACAGTATTATACCTCATTAAATGTTCGCGATTCTTCTCTTCTCGCTAAATCGATTTTCTTTGCCGGTGTAAGTCCGTCGGATAGTTGGGGTTTATCATCCACTTTTCCCTCTGAATGCAAATAGATGACTTGAACGAGAATAAAGATGAGAGACTTAATCAATCCTCACGATAAAATCTAAGCGAAAGGGGTTCATTAAGAGGGGAGGATGTAAGATTAGATAGATATATTTATTGACTCCCCTTGGGGTTGCAAGGCGTTTTCTAGGGACGTTCCCAACTCTTTACAAACATATTACAAGCTTTTAGCCTACCTTAGCCTAGTTTACTTACTACGTTTCCCTACCTATCTACACACACACACACGCTCGCAAGTTCCCTAATCTGCGGACTTCCGTTTCCGTTTACAAGCTCCTCGCTTATACTCTCTTTCACTCACTCTTCCCCCTTCCTCATTTCCCCCTCCCCTCCGTCATCTCCTCCCTCCCTCACTTTTTCTAATTTCCTCAACCATCCCTCTCCCAGTACCTCCCCTACTACTTCTTGCCACGATCTCCCTTCCCCCCAATCCGTACAATCCTCCCATACATGTTCCCACGTCTCCTCCCCGTTTTGTTCTTCATTTGGTTCATCCTTTCTCCCATCTTGTTCTCTCGTTTTCTCCAAAATCCTAAATAAACCATATTTTATAACGTTTAATATTCCAATTCCGCGCAGATATTTACAATTTTAGGAAAATTAAGCAACTTAAGTAATAGTGTGCTAACCTGCAATCTTTTCTAATTTTTTCTTTTTTTTCGAAATTTTTTTTCTCTATCTTTTTCTCTTGCTCTTTCTCTTTTTTACCATTATCTCTCTTATCGTTTTCTTCATGCTGCTTCACAGTTATCGTGTTACCCATATTTTTTTTCTCTCTTTTGTTGTTTTCCTATCTAGGTCTAAAAATTGATTTATAAATATCTCGTTTATTTGCAGATATCGAATCTCGAAATTATCATAAGAGTGAAATTGATCTTATAATAATATATCTCATAATAATTCTGTTTTGATGGTAGGAGATCTTTATCAATTACCACCGGTTATGGATAAATGGATATATCTCCCACCTAAATCATGCATGTTAAGCGTTTTTTCAGAAAATGTATTATGGAATGAATTTGAATTATTTGAATTAACGGAAATAATGAGACAAAAAAAAGATAAAAATTTTATTGAAGCACTTAACAATCTTGCGAGAGGAACAATGTCTGAAAACAATATTGATCTAATAAGATCAAGAGAAACGACAGAAGATGACATTCCTATAGACGCCGTAAGGTTATATGCTGACAATCGTTCGGTGTATATTTATAATAAATTGAAGATAGATTTAAAAGATGAAATTGCTTATGAATGTAAAGCAATAGACTCAATTTTAGGAAAAGTAAATAGTAAAACAAGAAATAAACTGCTAACATCATTAAAAAATAAAAAAAAGATAAGAATGCAGTGGTTTAGATTCTAAAATCACATTAAAAATTGGAATCAACTATATGATAACCAATAATGTAGATATTGCAGATGGCCTAGTTAATGGAGCCTGTGGAATTTTGAAGTATATGACATTTAAACCAGGTACCGTAGAACCAGTTAAAATATGGCTAGATTTTCATAATGATAAGGTTGGTGTTGAGCAAAGACGACTATACGTAAAGTATATGTTGTATTGGTAGTGTTGGTAGTATTGGTAGTGTTGGTAGTGTGCAAACCTACGTATCATGTATACTCCATGGTCAGCTAAGACCTGCCAGTGACTCGCACGCATGTAAGTTCCGACGAGCAAGACTGAATATATAAAGTGCCCGATAGTAAAGAATCACAAGCGTGTCAATTAAACACTCGATACTTCCGCCGTCCATTCCGACTCACATTCCAACAGGTTATGGGCCCAGGCGCGGCATAGAACGTGAGTGAAATAAAGCGAAGGAAGACAAGGCGAGGTACAGGTTAGAAAGGCACGAGGTGGACATCCGACGATGGCACATATGGCCACCAGGATCGAGCTCCTCACGAAGGAGAATTACGACACGTGGCGATTGCAAGTAGAAGCCCTACTGACAAAGCACGACACGTGGGAGTACGTCAGCGGAGAGAAACCACGTCCACAGGTAGCGGAAGGAGATCGCTCGAGTGAGGCGGCCTTAAAGGCATGGAAAGCCGATGACAAGAAGGCCAAGTCGGACCTTATCTTGTCCATAAGCCCCCCGGAACTTTCAAACGTGAAACATTGCGAGACGTCGCGAGATATATGGCTCAAGCTGGAGTTAATATATGCGTCAAAGGGCCCTGCCAGAAAGGCGACGCTATTCAAGCAATTGGGGCGCCAGAAGATGCAGGAAAGCGACGACGTCCGCGAGCACGTGGCGAGATTCTTCGAGGCAGTCGATAAACTAGCCGCCATGGATTTCGAGATCCACGAAGAACTACAAGGATTCTTACTTTTGAACAGTCTGCCAGATAGCTTCGAAAATTTCCGTTGCGCAATCGAATCTAGAGACGAACTGCCTAGGATAGACGTCCTGAAGGTCAAGATCATCGAGGAAAGCGATACACGGAGCCAAAAACAGAAAGAGACCGAAGCTGGAGCGCTGATGGCAAGCCGAGCGCCACGAAAACGCACACTCAAGGGGACACATACGCGGAACACGCCCGACGACAAAAAGGCGGTAGAAAGTAAACCAAAATTTAGATGTTTCAGATGCCAGAAAATCGGACACAGAGCGATCGAATGTCGATGGAAAGGAGGTCCATCGAACGAATCGACCAGGCTCGAGGAAGAAATCTACTACATACAAGAAGAGACCGTTCAAGAGGCCAAACAAACGCAAGATAGACGAACCGCGACGAAGTAGTGCCTCGATAGTGGAAGCACGTCCCACGTGTGCAGAGATAACGAAAGGTTCGAGGTCACGGAACGCAGCAGAACGAGACTGAACCTGGCGAATAACTCGACGACAGAGGTCCGAGCCAAGGGCGAGGTAAAACTGCTAGTTACCGACGGCGAACAAAACAGGTCGGTAACCCTCCAAAATGTCCTCCTTGTTAGCGATCTGAAAACTAACCTCATGTCCGTTTCTAAAATAACAGATAGAGGCAGAAAAGTGATATTCACTAAGACGAGCGCGATCGTGAAAGACTCCAATGGCGAGACAAAGATGGTGGCTGACCGCGTGGGAGACTTATATTATATCCGCGAGCCGGAAGAGCGAGCCAGCATAGCCACAGCTCTCGGGGATCACGAAAGGCTAAAGCTATAGCACCGTCGATTAGGCCACCTAAATGCCAGAGACGTCAAGCAGATAGCTCAACTCCAGAGAGGAGAGATGCAAGGAAAAACTCGGCATTGTACACTCAGATATATGCGGACCCATGAGGGTGAGATCAGCGGGAGGGGCGAGATATTTCGTCACCTTCATAGACGACTACAGTGGCTGGTGCGAGGTGTATTTTCTAAAGAGCAAAGACGAGGTTTTTCGCAGGTTCAAGGAGTTCAAGCAACTCGTAGAGACTCAAACCGGCCACAAAGTGAAGCACCTTTAGACAGACAATGGCCGAGAATACTGCTCAAGAGAGTTTGACAGGTTCCTGAAAGAAGAAGGCATACAGAGAAGACTAACAGTCCCACATACACCCGAACAAAACGGCGTGGCTGAGAGACGAAACAGGACACTCGTGGAGATGTCAAGGTGCCTTATAATAGATTCTGAGATGCCACCTTACTTTTGGGCAGAGGCAGTGGCCACGGCAAACTATATCAGGAATAGAAGCCCGAGTAGAAGCTTAGGAGGACATAGCCCGCATGAGCTTTGGCATGAGAAGATACCGAACCTTAGCCACCTAAGAGTCTTCGGCGCGAGAGGGTTCGTGCTGAACAAAACACCCGGAAAGGGGAAGTTCGATGAACGATCAACTGAGGGACGCCTCGTAGGATATGCGCAACAAGCCAAGGCATACAGAATATGGCTGAAGCGCTCGAGGAAAATCATAGTGGCGAGGGATGTCACATTCGACGAGACGGCCCCCGACAAAGGAAAGAAATCAACTGAGAGAGAGTTCGAAGAGCCAAACGATCGAAAAGGCCCGAGGTACCAAGATCACTACCGTGAGGAGAAAAAGCCAACGGCAACGGAGAGCGAGGGAGACCCCGACGACAGATGGGCTGAAATAGAACGTAGCCCCGTCGAGGACCCACCGAAGAGAGGACCCGGGCGACCGAGAATCGTACGCCTCGGAAGTCGAGGACGGCCCAAGAAACATTATCACCCACACAAACCACGAACCAACAGTGAGAGCGAGGAAGAAAGCGATCCGTCGGTTCGCAGTGAAGAAAATGATAAGAGGGGCCACCCGAGCACCGAAGGCGGCGAGAGAGGAAAGGCAAGAGACGTTGGGACGCGCAGCGAGGCAAGCACGGAAGATTCGGAAGACTACGTTTTTGATGACGAAACGAATGACGACGGCGCAGCACAAATGTGCAACATTGCCGAGGAGATAACATGCGCAACTGATATTGACGTTGAAGCGGCCATGAACGGCCCAGACGCTGAGGAATGGCGGAAAGCCATCACGGAAGAGATACAATCGCACTTGAAACACGACACATGGAAGATGGCAAGGAGACCCATCGACCAAAATGTCATCGGATCGAAGACGGTCCTAAAGAATAAACACAGAGCGGACGGATCGCTGGAACGACGGAAGGCAAGAATCGTTGCAAAAGGATTTACCCAACGCCCAGGATTCGATTTCAATAGAGGAAGAACTCTACATGGAATCGCCAGAAAGGTTAGAAGAAGCCTTGCACGACATCATCAAGAGGAACAAAGACCTCAAGGATAAGGCGAAGAAAATGCTAAAAGCATTGAAAGCTGGAGATCGGGTATGACGTCTGCTGAAAACAATATACGGACTTCGACAATCAGGAAGACGCTGGCATAAGAAACTGAAAAAGAAACTGAAGGACCTGGGACTAAATCCCACAAATGCGGACCCCTGCGTATTCTCATCGAGAAGAGAGAAGAATCTAATGATCCTTCTCGTTTACGTAGACGACATACTGCTTGTGTCGAATGATGAATCCTGGGTCGAAGAAATCAAACGAGGATTGAAGAACGAACTGAAGATCAAGGACTTAGGCCTCGCCCACTACTGTCTGGGGATCGAAATTAGCCAAAAAAAAGGAAAAGTCACTCTATCACAGAAACGATACATCAGCGAACTTCTACGGAAGTACGGAATGGACGAGTGCAATGGATGACCACCCCGTCCACCCCAGACTTGAAGAAGATGCAAGCGAAGCAAGAAGGAGAAGATCGAGAGAAAGCTAGACGATACAGGGAGTTAGTAGGCTCCCTACTATACCTAGCCGTAGCCACCCGGCCCGACATAGCGCACACCGTCTGCGTCTTAGCGCAGTATAACGACAAGTCAAACAACCAACACTGGGGAGCAGCTAAACGGGTGTTAAGATATCTGCGACACACAATTAATTACTCTTTAGTTTTCAGCGAGCCCACTGACGGCAACTTGACTGGTTTTGTGGACGCAGACTGGGGGAACTATCCGGGTGACCGGCGGTCGTATACAGGCTACGCTTTCCTTATGAGCGGAGCGGTCATCAGTTGGAAGTCGCAGAAGCAACGGACGCCAGCGTTATCTTCAACCGAGGCCGAATATATGGCCTTGACTGAGGCCGCAAAGGAGGCGATGTTTCTGCGTGGATTCCTGCGAGAACTAGGATTCAGCCAGGAAGCGAGCACAACCCTTCGCTGCGACAACCGCGGAGCCAAAATGCTGGCGGAGGACCAGGCGTTTCACCCAAGGACGAAACACATAGACATTAGACACCACTATATCAAAGACGTGATAAAACAGAGGAACATTAGTTTAGTACACGTGCCGACCGAACAAATGTACGCGGACGTATTAACGAAACCACTATCAGCATCTAAGCATTATGAATGTATCAGTAAGCTGGGCCTAAAAGAATAAACATTTTACGTCCGGTTTGAGGGGGGGTGTTGGTAGTATTGGTAGTGTTGGTAGTGTGCAAACCTACGTATCATGTATACTCCATGGTCAACTAAGACCTGCCAGTGACTCGCACGCATGTAAGTTCCGACGAGCAAGACTGAATATATAAAATGCCCGATAGTAAAGAATCACAAGCGTGTCAATTAAACACTCGATACTTCCGCCGTCCATCCCGACTCACATTCCAACAGTATATGAGTGAAAATTGTATGGAAATGTGTTTAGTTCCTTTATTACGAATTTCTGTCATATTGAATGTTAATGATAGAATGGGGTACCAAATTATAAGAGAACAGTTCCCAATTACGCCTGCTGAAGCTTTAACAATTCATAAAAGCCAAGGCCAAACTTATGAGAAAGTATGCATTGATCTAAGAAATAATTATCGTATGACGAGATCAATGTTGTACGTAGCACTAAGTAGAGTAACTAAAATATCAAAGGGCCTAGGGGGACAAGCATGTAAAAATGGCCCCCGCAAGTATGAAGTTGATATTGGCGTCGTAAGTTAGTACCCATGTGACCTTGAACTCCTGCAAATATTAACCTTGATATTATATTTTTGAAGGAGTTATGGAGGAAGAAAGAAAAAAAACAAAAAATTTTTTTCTCGAAAACGGCTCAACTAATTTTTATGAAAAAAATATATGTTGTAGGTATCAATAATGGTGTTTAAAAAAAAATATTTTGTAATTTTTAAACAAATAATAGAGCTGAAAAAAAAATTTTGAATTTTTTAAACAATTTTTTTTTGTGTTTCTTTAGAGTGACACCTTTAATTTTTTTTGCAAAAACATTGTACTAGTATCTATTTTAACGTATAATTTTCCCCGATTTTTAAAAAATATAGTTTTGGAGTAAAAAAATAAAAATCATGGTTGTGTCACCTGATGCTCAAAGTAACGCCTTGTAGCGCCAAGGAAACTGCCGCATATATATATATATAAACAATTCCGCGACTGCAATGTTAATTATGAACAAAATATATTATTTTTCTATTAATTATAAACAATATATTTATTTAAAAACAAGTCATCTGCAGTTAGCCTATAAGAATAATAGTTTCCAGAGTTTACCACGTGGAGGTTGCAGTATGATTTTAAACTCTTCATCGGGGTGCTTTTTGATGTGAGTCCCCTCGCCTCTCACAATTCATTTTTTAGTCTTCGTCGCTATCCGAATCAATAACTGGTATAAATCTATTATTGTTATTGATTCGGTTATTGATCTCTCTCTCTCTCTCTCTCTCTCTCTCTCTCTCTCTCTCTCTCTCTCTCTCTCTCTCTCTCTCTCTCTCTCTCTCTCTCTCTCTCTCTCTCTCTCTCTCTCTCTCTCTCTCTCTCTCTCTCTCTCTCTCTCTCTCTCTCCATCTCTCTCTCCCTCTCTCTCTCCCTCTCTCTCTCTCCCTCTCTCTCCCTCTCTCCCTCTCCCTCTCTCCCTCTCCCTCTCTCCCTCTCCCTCTCTCCCTCTCCCTCTCTCCCTCTCCCTCTCTCCTCCTTACCGCCACCAATTGGGGTGGCTGTCTGTCAGAAATCGACGTCTCTATTTCCTTGACATCGAAATGTTTAAGATACATCATGGTATGTCTCCTAGCTACCTCTCTGAGATCTTTGTTCGAGCTGATCTCTCAATTAGACGATCGTCACGGTTAGCACTGCCTAGTACTTTCCAAATTCCTATTCACAGAACCGAGACTTACCACCAGTCCTTTCACCTAGCAGGCATTTACTTATGGAATTCGCTTCCTTCCGACGTGGTGTCGTCTTCGTCTCTGAACGAATTTAAGCAGAAGCTTAATCGCTATTTATTTTCACTGGAGCTCGGTTCAGGTTCGGGTTAAGGTTTTACCTTGGGGCTATCTAATGTCTATGTAATTAGCGTTAGTGCGTGATAGGCGTAAGTACACTTAGTCTAAGCTTACCTAGTCATTGTATATAAATCGTCGTTACTCCAACGTCTTAATAGTTTTAAGTATCAAAGTTATTTTTCTGCGTTTGTTGTTGGAGTGGGAGCATAACTGAATTCTACTGTTTTTTATTTCTTTAGCATTATTTCTGTTATTAACATTCTTCACTTAATTTAGTTCTTAGCACTTGCTGAAGTGGAAACAATATTACTATTTTTTCCTACTTAGTCATTATTATCCTCTTTGTTTCCGCTTTTGCCCACTGCTTTATTATTATCTCATTTATTTCTGTATCTTGTAGTTCTTACTTATTCCAATTTTTGTCCCATTTTTATTTTCTCTGGCTTACTTCATGTATATCTTTGTATTTTTTATCTTTTGCCTAAAGTCTCGACTATGGCATAATAAACAAACTCAAACTCAAACTCAAACTCTCTCCCTCTCCCTCTCTCCCTCCTCCCTCTCTCCCTCTCCCTCTCTCCCTCTCCCTCTCTCCCTCTCCCTCTCTCCGTCTCCCTCTCTCCCTCTCCCTCTCTCCCTCTCCCTCTCTCCCTCTCTCCCTCTCCCTCTCTCCCTCTCTCCCTCTCTCTCTCCCCTCTCTCCCTCTCCCCTCTCCCTCTCCCTCTCCCTCTCTCCCTCTACTCTCCCTCTCCTTCCTCCCTCTCCCTCTCCCTCTCCTCTCCTCTTCTCCCTCTCCCTCTCTCCCTCTCCCTCTCTCTCCTCTCCCTCTCTCCTCTCTCTCCTCTCTCCTCTCTCCCTCTCCTCTCCCTCTCCTCTCGCCTCTCTCTCCCTCTCTCCTCTCTCCCTCTCTTTCTCCCTCTCTCCCTCTCTCCCTCTCTCCCTCTCCCTCTCTCCCTCTCCCTCTCTCCCTCTCCCTCTCTCCCTCTCCCTCTCTCCGTGATCTTTGGGAGCTCCGGTATTTGAGCGATTTCTGATTGGCTGTGTGACGCATGCTGCTACCTGAGTGACACCTGGTGTGATCTTTGAACTACTGTGATCTGGTGACTCCTGATTGGCTGTGTAGCATAACACCGTGCTTGCGGATCTAGAGACTTCAAACTCTGCGTTATCTTTTGTCGATCGATAGACGGGGATGCAGCGTGTGTGCACTAAGTGCAAAAAAGCGATCGCAAAAGTATCAATTGAGTGCGAGTGCTTAAAGGTGTTTCATCCCGGTTGCATTAGGTCATACTCTTTTATAGATACGCTGATACTTGCTGTAAGTTGTTAGCTGAATCTTCGAACATACCTCTCACACCTGAAGTGGAGAACGCCGCGCGATTTGACTTTGCTAATACGTCCGCGCCGCCGCTGCAATCAAATTCGCGAACAGTTGAACTTGACATTATGGCTGCTCCTGCTAGCGTAGGCGCTCAGTCGCTGTCTCTGTCTCAGTCTCAATGTAACATGACAAATGACCTTTTGCTCCGTTTGACCGAACAACTGAGTGAATCTAATGCAAGACTGTCTGAGAAGCTGAGCGAGTCTAACGCGAAATTTTCGGCTTTTGTTGAGGAACAGCGGCGAACTAATGTTGAACTTAAGAATAAACTCGACAAGTTGAACTGTATTGCGAGCAATGTTGAACGTAATAGCCAGCGTATTGTTGAGTTGGAGCGGCGGTGTGAGGCTCTTATGGATGAGATTCGGGGGCTTAGAAGCGATCGTGCTGATTGTGCTGATTCTGGTTCTGTTGTGCGGGAGACCGGGAATGAGTTGATCGTATCGGGCGTTCCTGCCACGATGTCTGTCACCCCCTCTGAGTGTGTACGCAATATATTCACGCTATTGGAAATCCCGGAATTGTCGTGCCATATTCTTAACGTTAGGCCGGTTGCTCGTAGGCCTGGGCCGGCGGTGGCTCTTGGTGTTGGAACTATTAAGAAGGCGCCGACGGCGACTTCCACTGTTCCTGCATCTTCCGGCTCAGTCGTTGTTACCTTGGCCTCGAGTGCCGTGCGCGATATAGTCATTTCAAAAAAGCGAACAAAGGGTGTTCTTAAATGTAAGGACGTATGCGGTGGTAACTCAGATCGTTACATTTATGTAAATGAGTTGTTATCCAAGAGTACTTACGACTTGTTACGACGGACTAGGAGTGTTGCCAAAGAGAGGTCGTATAAGTATGTCTGGATAAAGAATGGTCAAATATGTGTCAGGTCTTCCGATGGTCAACCTGTAATTCACATTGATTCTGACAATGATCTGACTAAGCTTGTCTGACTGGTCTGACCTGCTCGTCCCTCGTCCCTTTGATTATTGCTTAATTAACATGTAATTCTTCGGATACATTTTGCTGAATTCAACGCTTATTCCTTTCGTGGACATATCAGCTTGCTTCTGGTATAAAACTTCTAGTACTTTCATTCCTTACTATTAGTTCGTAAGTTGCGTTGCGCCTTAGTTTGTAGTCCTATTTACACTATTTAGTTCTCTTTGGCAACACTGCTCCTTATCTTATTCTTTTTCACTGTACTTACTATTAGTTAGCTGCGTTAGTTCTTATTATTTATAGTTTATATTATTTAGATTGCTAGTTGCTTGCTTTATGAGAGAGAGCATGCATAGTATACTAACTTCTGTCTGCTTTATTTCGCTTTTGTTTATATTACACTGTATCTTTGCACTGTATCTTGTAACTGCTATATCATTGTAATTGCTGTAGTATTAACTGCTTTAGTATTGTAATTGTGATGATATTGTAACAGCTTTATTACTCTTTTGCCCTTTAGCTATTAGATCTTTAGGTTAAGTTTATCTGTGATACTTTTGTATGATGATTGCGTTACATTTTGTTTGTGCTTACTCCCTTTTTGCCCTTTAGCCTACGCTTGGGCATAATAAACATATCAATCAATCAAAATCTAGCCCTCTCCGCTCGCGCACCAACAACTGCAACCGAACTAATAACCATCTCCTCTAAACGCGAAACGAAACTCTCCCTCTCCCTCTATCTCTCCTATCTTTGCTAATAAACCTATCCCTCTCTCCCACTCTCCTCTCTCTACTCTTCCTTCCCTCTCTCCCTCCCTCTCCCTCTCCCCTGTCTCCGCCTCACTCCTCTCTGTGTGAAGTACTGCGTGCACGTCTGTTTTTGTGCTACCGCTTTGAGTTGATCTTTTTTCTGCCGTGAGTTGCCTTCGGGCCTTTTTGTTGCAGATTTATGCAAAGCTTTTATTGCTTGTCACGCGCCTTATTCGCTTTCTTGGAGTTTGCCACCGATTCCGAGTTCTTTCATCATAAGCTTCAATTCTTATTCTAACCTCGTTCTTGGAATCATCGTGGTATTCTCGGGATTACCGGTGGAAAACGCTGACTCCTGCTGCGCATGCGCCTGCCTTGATCTGTTCTTTCTACACCTCACTTTTCTCTGGTCCGACGTGTGCACGGGGCTTTCTGAGCGCCGCCTGCTGTGATCTGCTTGGTCTCGTCTGATTGGTTGTGATGTGGCGCCGGTGTGGTCTCCTGCGCGAGTGAGTTCCAAGTGTACCAAAATAATCGCCGGTCATTACGTGCATGAGTTGCCTTCACTGCTTCCGTATTTGGCTGCGATTGGACGGCGATAGGCGTATGACTACAACTGCGGCATCTCTTATGGCCGTTATTGGACGGACAACAGCGTATGACTTTGATTGATCCGCAACTGCGGCGTTTCTTGCGAACCTTGCTTCATGCCTGCTGACACCTGGTGTGATCTGTGAACTGCTGTGATCTGGTGGCTCCTGATTGGCTGTGTAACATAACGCCGTGCTTGCGGATCTGGAGACTTTAAACTCCGCGTTATCTTTTGTCGATCGATAGACGGGGATGCAGCGTGTGTGCACTAAGTGCAAGAAAGCGATTGCAAAAGTATCAATTGAGTGCGAGTGCTCAAAGGTGTTTCATCCCGGTTGCATTAGGTCATACTCTCTTTATAGGTACGCTGATTCTTGCTGTAAGTTATTAGCTGAATCTTCGAACATACCTCTCACACCTGAAGGGGAATCTTCGAACATACCTCTCACACCTGAAGGGGAAAACCATGGTGTAAAGAAACATGGTGTGCTCATTTGGTTTCGTGTCTCTCTCGGAAATCGTTTCTCTCTCTTGATTTCTGGCTTCGAAGAGCTCAAATTGTACCAACCTTAAAAAAGTTCCTAGAATCTGGGGATATGTATAATATAGGGTTGCCATATTGTCGTGAAGCGACCGGGACAAGGATGATGACGGAGAAGGGGAAGGGAGGCAAATAGACCGTATTATATGTCAAGATAATTTATTTATATTAATAAAGAACTTATTTTTGACGCAAATAAAAATATATTCTTTAAAATATATTATTTAGAATGTTTATATTCGTCAATAAGTAAAATTAACGAAAATAAAAAACAAAAAACAAATCGGTGCATGTCGTAAAATTAAATGTCGTTAAATAAAATGAAATATAATTTAACAATTTAGCGGGTTGACCGGGACATTTAATGGCTTGACCGGGACAATTTGCTGCAACTCTGCAACGGTTGTCGACAACACGATTGCAAAATCAGAACATTTGGCTATCTGGGAGACTTTACAACTTTACAATTCAAAGTTTCATTGCTGCTACTTTATAGAAAACTTTTGTACTTTCAAAAATCCAAAATTTATTTTTTATATTCTTTTTTACAATTTTACATTAAATTATAAAAATTAATAGGACATTTAATTTCATTAAAATTATTATGTACAGAAATATAGTCGGTATATACATTTTTTACGAACATATAGTAGAGTGTTATGTACAATGATAATAGTGTTATTACAATAAAAATCATGTAGCTTTCGTAGCACCAACAAATTTTTTCATTTTTTTGTCTTTTTTTCGCTGTTCCTTTTTGTCAAACAAGCGTTTACCAATTTCCTTAACTCTAATATAAGTTCGCGTTCTTACGAGGCACTGTAAAACTTTGTCAGGAATTTGTGAAGGATAGTGTTTGGTATTCTTTGCCATTTTTACAACTTTTTGGATGACAAACTCTTCTTTCGAAAAGTCATTTCCATGAAAGTCCAAAAAACATTTCTCTACTATTTTACTCGCAAGTAATAAAGTTTCAGACGGATATGTAAGGTAACCTTTAGAAACAGTTTTTACCCAACTTTGTTTGTCATTATCGTGTATATCCTTCGTTTTGTCGCCTAAAAACGAATAAATATTTTTAAAGCGATGAGCAACGTAACCTGCAACGTACTCCAGACCAGCTTCCTGAACAATGTCAGAAGCATTTTTGCAGCCAAGAATTGGCGTGGAGCTTTCAAAATAGCGTTTGATGAACCTTGTCAATTCTTCATCGTCGTCGATAGTGTCATTGCAAACATCTATATCCGATTCGTCATTTTTTTCGTTTTCCAGTGCATCTTCCAACAAGTCATTGGGTGAAATGTCAATAATGCTTCTAAATAATTCTTCGGTAAGAATTACTTGATCGTCCGATTGAGTGCAGTCAAGTTCATTACTGAATTCGTTATCCAAATCCACATTCGTCGATTCCGGAGCATGAAGTGTAATACCAGGACATGGAGTCGACGTAGCACGTTGATCGTTCGGTGTAACAGCTGCAAACGGTGAATCAGTTGTACGTGAAGAACATATTGACGAAGATAGGCAAACTGTGCTTTCATCTTCTTCGGTATTCTTATTCATGGTGAACACTGCATGGGAATGTTTCCCAAGAATGTACCACCGAAGACGGTATCGAAAGTCATAAGCCGATGGATTATCTTTGCCCGAACCCATCGCCCTAACATAAGAAAAGAAGTTTTCCAAAATATCTTGTTGGAGTCGCCGTGTCAATATATACTTGCAGTGTTCAGGGTATTTACTTTGCAAGTAATTAAATAACCCTTTAAGAGAAGCATTGCTGATGATTATGCCTTTTTGAAAAGGCATTAGCGATTTTCTCTTGCCCACTCGCATGTTCTCAATGTACATTGACATGAGTACCAACAATTGCATCTGATTCTCTAGGTCGATTCCAAAGCCATTAACTCCTGGATGTGCTCCATATTTTGCATACGAGTTGTGGACATCAAACCATTTATTCACTGTTGACACAAAGTATGAAAATTTTTCATATTCGGGAATGTCCAACAATCCTTGATTTCCGGCCCATTCAATTGCCTTCGCGGCCGTGTGGGACCAAATTCTGGCTGCAGGTCTGACAGCTTGTCTCGCGGAACCAACCACGTGTAATGTACGTTCAGTGATACGATGAGCTACTCGAAGATCACCAGAGTTGCCCAGTTTAATGATTGATTCAAAAACGTCGGCAGTGAATATATTTTTGCAATTTCCAAGTGACAAACCTTCATCGACAAACCAATTCCTAAGAAGTTTCAATAAATGAGGAACATCAGCGAAAACAAATATTTTTGCACCCTCAATCAACGGATGTTCAAAGAAGTAATTGTCAGGAGTTATTTTCAGTTCTCCCCATACTCCTTTATTGCCCAAATCGGAAACAGCAGCAACAACCTCATATCCAGCTTCTTGCAAATGCACCACGCATTCCATTAAGATATCTTTCGTCATTGGCTGGTCGAATTTGTAAAAAATAGGTTGTTTCCAATTGGCAAACAATCCACGGCACATAATAACCTGTACTTTACTGCATGGACCAATGAGTTTTTCCAGTTTCGTGTCGAAGAACGGTTCTTGTGATAAGCCCATTTCGTCGAAAGATAAAACTGTAATTTTTTCCATTGGTGACAGATCTTTACCCTTCTCTTTCATAACAGCGAAAACATCTGCTAAGAAGCCTTCACGGATGTTAAAAGTTTTAAGTGCCCATCGTCTTAAAGAGGAAAGTGATGGTAAAGGGAAGTTTAGCTTCAATCGAAGGTACCGATAAGCTTTCGGACTGATACTCCGTAATGAAATTGCTGCAGCATAGTCGTCAATAGACCAATGAATCCATTTCCGCTTTTCAATGATGCATCTTATCTGTCCTTCCGTGAAATACGTCCTCAATAGCTCTCGCATTTCATTTTCGCTGTCTTCCTTTATCTTCTTCTCATCTTCATGAGTTGCCTCCAATTTAGCTTGCAAGTCTTTAATAATTTTTTTCATGTCCTTTACTTCTGCTACAAGTTGTTCAATTTCTTTGTTTTTCTCCGACATTTGCAATTTCAACGCTTTCACTTCGTCATAAAACGATTCTTCCACTTGTACATAAGTACATCTTGATTTCAGGTGAAAATCATTTAGTTCTCGATAGTGTTGCAGTTCTGCTTTCAGTGACTTTATAGTCTCGTACGGGTCATCTCCTTCTGTCCGTGGCGTTATGTTGGCGAGGTCGATCTCATTTCCGTCCATGAATCTTTAATATCATAATTAACTCATTAGGAAATCAATCGATGTATAATATAGTTAGAATATATAATATAGATGTAATATATAATATCGATGTATAATATAGTTAAAAAGTAATTGAAAAGAAAGTTAATAAAATAGAAATATATTCAATAAAACATAATGAGTCTGTTACATAAAATATAAATACGTACAACCGTCTTCGCTTTAACATTGGAACGTTATCTTCGCTCACATATTCCAGTAGTTCATCCCTTGATGTAGTCCTAAAATTATGAACATTTATTTATAAAAAAAATAGAAGACATTAAGACTATAATATATCATAATTATCATAATTATCAATCACTCTTAAAGTAAAAATGCATACAACATAAAATGTCTGTTTTAATAACATCTACAACTTTAATTTGAAACATTTTTCGACATTTTCAATATTTTTTGAAAAATTCCATGAAATTGATCACGAATGTCAAGCGTATTTTGTACTTTTATTCACATTATGAAATCATGATTATGTACGCTAAAAATCATTAATAATTTATAATTAATAATAATAATAATAATAATATTAATGGATTCAATCGGAGCGTAAGTAAACAGAAGCACGTCTGTCGAGCGCGTCGAATCGATTATTGACTCGTTTAAGAGGAAGAGGGAAGAAGAGGAAGATAGGATAAGAACAGAGAAGGAATTACTCGAGAAGTTTGAAAAATCAAGAACAGTGGGCAGATCACCGCCAACTAAGAGAACAGGAATAACATCAGGAGCAGAAAGGACGCAAGAGGAGATGAATATAGAAAACGAAAAAGGGGCAGACATGGATAAACTAGATAAATTAACGGAAATCATGATAACAATTAAGAAAGATACAGAAGAGATAAAAAAAGAAAACAAGGCAATAAGATCGGAAATACAAGACTTAAGAGAAGAATGGAAAAAGAGACAAGAGGAGTGGGAGAAGGAAAAAAGGACATTGGAAGACAGATTGAAGAAACTGGAGATCAAAGAAGAACAAATGGAGAAGAAAATGACGAGAATGTTACAACTGGAAGAGAGAGAGGAAGAAAGAGAGAGAAGAGAAAGGAGGAACAACATTACTCTGAAAGAAGAGGATTTTCCAAAAGAAGGTCCACCCAAGGGAACGATAGAACATATAATGAGACACGAACTGCAAGTAGAGGTGGAAGTGGAGGACGCGTACTGGATAAGAGAGAGCAGCGAGGAAGAATGCTTGTAGCGAGACTAAAAAGCTGGCAACAGAAAAAAGAAATACTGGCAAAGAAAAGTACACTGAAAGGCAAGAAACTGTACATTGACAATGATTTAACAAAGAAGGAAAGAGAGGTACAAAAGGAGATAGTAGAAATTGCGAAAATGAAGAAAGAGCAAGGAGAACAAGTGAAGATAGGCTACAAGGAACTAATGGTCAACGAAAGGACTTTCATATGGAAGGAGGGAGAAGGACTGAGAGAGTCTTTTCAGAACAGGCAAAACCCGACAAACAACAACGGCCCGGCATAACATAAAAGAATGTAAGGACAGTAAGAAAACACAAAAAGAGATTAGGGCAATGTTTTGGAACACGGCAGGAATCGCAAAGAAAGACAAAGAGTTTTGGGACTATGTACAAGAATTTGACATAATTAACCTCACGGAAACGTGGATAGAGGAGAAAGGTTGGAAGAAAATGGAAGCCTTGATGTCAAAAGAATACAACTGGGTAATACAGTACGCAGTAAGAGACAAGAAGAAGGGCAGAGGAGCGGGAGGCATGGTAACGGGGGTGAAGAAAAATATCAGGATGGAAGAAGTACAAAAAGAAACACAAGGAATAATAAGCTACAGTGCAGAAATCAACGGAGAAAAATGGAAAATCATCTCATTCTACAACAGGGAAGGCAAAAAGAAGACACTGGAGGAGCTGGAAGAAGTAATCGAAGGTGAAGGAAGGAAGAAAATGTTAGTGGGAGGAGACTTCAACGCTAGAACAGCAGAGAAAGGAGAACTATTATGGGATGGAGAAGAGGAAGGAAACAAAAGGCACTCGAAAGATAAAATAATGAATAAACAAGGAACCGACCTACTGGAAAAAATAGAGAAGATGGGACTAGGTTTACTAAACGGAAACAAGGAAGGAGACGATCAGGGAGAATGGACATTCACAGGAGCAAAAGGAAGCTCAGTAATAGACTACACAATTTGCAATGCGGAAACATGGGAAGAAATAAAGAGCTTCAGGATAGGAGAGAGGACAGAATCAGACCACCAACCACTGGAAATAGAACTGAAGGCGACAACAGAGGAGACGAGAAAGAAAGAAGAACCAAAAGAGATAGAGATAGAGGACTGGTCAGAAGAAGGAATAAGAATATACCAAGAAAATCTAAAGATGAGGAAAGCAGAAAAAGAAGAAACTCAAGAAGAATGGGAAGAATTAGCAGAAGAAATCCGAAAAGCAATAAACAAAAAGAAAGTCAAGAACAAAACGCAAATTATAGGAAAGAAACCTTGGTGGGACAGGGACTGCAGAAACAGCAAAACGAAACTGAATAGATCACTCAGACAAATAAAAAAAGGAAACATAGAAAGAACAGAATACATAGAGGAAAAACAAAGACACAACAAGCTCTGCGAAACGAAAATGAAAGAGGAAAGAGAGAGGGAGCAGACCAAAATCGCGGAGTTACAAAATGAAACAGAAATATGGAGATACATAAAAAAGGAGAGAGGCCGACGAGAAAAGCCAGATGAAAGCATTGAGGAACAAAAATGGAAAAGACATTTCATGGAGCTACTGGAGGGAAGAGAGACGAGAGGGAACAATGATACACGAAACGAGCAAGAGGCAGAAGGCAGCCAAGAAGAACCCCGAGAAGAAGAAACAAAGGAAGAGGGAGGGGAAATCACAGAAGAAGAGATGGAAAACGCAATAAGAAGACTCAAGAAAAAGAAAGCAACAGGCGAAGACAGACTTAAAAACGAAGTGTGGTTGAATGCAGATAAGGAAACAAAAGAAAAACTGAGGAAAATAATAGGGAGAATATGGAACGGAGAGAAACTGCCAAGAGGATGGAAGGTGGGCATAATATACCCAATACACAAAAAAGGAGACAGGAAAGAAGTGAAAAATTACAGAGGAGTAACATTACTGGACACGGCATACAAAATCTATGCAATGATTCTAGAAGAGAAACTGAGGAAGGAAGTCGAAAGACTGAAGCTGCTCCCAGAAACGCAAGCAGGATTCAGAAAAAAGAGAAGCTGCATAGACAACATATTTGCACTGAAAATAGCAGCAGAAAAAACAATAACAAAAAAGAGGGGAAAACTCTACGTCTTCTTTGCAGACCTGAAGGCAGCGTTTGATAAGGTGAACAGAAAGAAACTATGGAAGGTTCTAGAAGAACGCGGCATAAATAGGAAACTAATTGACAGAATAAAAGATATTTATGAGGAAACGATCAACAGAGTAATTGTAGGAGACAAGTGCACAGAAGAGTTCTGGACGGAGGCAGGGCTAAGGCAAGGATGCCCACTGAGCCCGCTCCTGTTCATAACATTTATCGCGGATGTGGAGGAATTTCTAAAGAAAAGACAGAACGGAGGCGTAAGACTGGGAAGAAAGAGAATATATACCCTGGCGTACGCGGATGACCTAGCGATGATGGCGGAGACGGAAGGAGAAATGAAGAAAATGCTGAAAAGCCTAGAAAGATATTTAGAGGAAAAGGAATTGATATTAAATGTAGATAAATCCAAAATGCTGGTTTTTTGTAAGAAAGAGAGAATCAAACAAGAAAGGAACTGGAAATGGAAGGACAACAGGATAGAAGAAGTCAAGGAGTTCAAATATCTGGGGTTTACATTTAAGAAATGCAACACCGATGAAGCACACATAAAAGATATAGTAAGAAAAGCAGCAGCAGCCATGGCACAGATTTGGGGAATAGGTGAAAGGAAATTTGGAGGAGACTTTGACAGGAGAATGATGATGTTTAATGTCATGGTCAAAAGCATACTCTTATACGGAGTAGAAATATGGGGATGGAAAGAATGGAAGGAGATAGAAGCACTTCAAGAAAGATACATAAGATGGATATTAGGTTTAGACAGATGCACGCCAGGCTATATAGTCAGAGAAGAAACAAAGATAGAACAAATCAGTATAGAAGCGGGAGGAAGAGCTCTAAAATACCAAGAAAAAGTAAAAGAAATGACGGACAACGAAATACTGAGAGAATGCAGAAGAGAAATTAGCAATATAGAATGGGAGAAGACACAATGGGGCGGCCGGATGCAGAAGTTTTACGGGGAGGGCGGATTAAACCAGTGGGCAAGAGAGGCAAAAGAGGAACAGGGAAAAAACACGACAGAAGAATGGACAGCCAACTACAAAGAGAAGAAATTGGAAGAGAGAAGAAAGAAGACGGAGGGGTCGAAATCAGCGAAAGAATACAACAGGTGGAAAACAAGTGAAAGAGCGAAATACTTGGAGTGCAAAGGAAAAGGCATAAAGATGAAAACAATCGCAAGATTCAGATGCGGAAATGAATGGAAAGGCAATAGATACTGGGAGGAGGAAAACAAGAAAATGTGCAGGTTGTGCGAAGAAAAAGAGGAATCCTGGAACCACATACTAAGGGAATGCCCGGAATCAGGAACAGCCAATCCGAGCGAAGAATTTATAATGGCAGAAGATGGGAAAGGAATAGAATGGATGCTGAAGTTGTGCAATAAAAGGAAAGAAAGGGAAAAACTGAAGAGACAATAAAGGAGCGTAGAAAGTATATAAAAATAGTAATATAGGAGATGTAAAATAGGATTAAGCAAAATACATAACATGTATCCCGAGAAGGGAAGCATTATCCTTAATAAAAAAAAAATAATAATAATAATAATAATAATAATATCATTAATAATTAATTATTAATCATTAATATGTACAGTAAAGTTAAAATTACCGTTTTCTTCTTCTCAAAATCAAATGCAACATTTTCGTCACTTCTTTCGTGTTTTTTCTACGTAAAACTCCCAGACGACCGCAAAAGACTTTCGATCTCTGAGATCTGTACAAATATACGTTTTCAGTAATTATAATTAAAAAATACAAGTACAGTTTGAATACCGGTGATACATTTTAGATCTACTTCCTTTATTCGACAAGTATTTCCTTTGAAAAAACTGAAATTTAATATTTAATATTATATATTTCATACCTTCTTGGAAACGTTCGGTCTGGCATATGACACAGCTCTTCCGATGAGGTTGGTGGTGTTCGAGTGGCTCGAAACGTTATGTCCATCCATGGATTACTAAACAAAAATTACGTTTTTACTTAATTTTACAAGTGATAGTATTTGCCTGCTTATTTCATGAGAAAAGTATACTTTTGTTGAACACTTTAAAAAGTACTTTATACATTAATTGAAATTATGAATAATCATTGATAAGAAATGTCAATGTTATAATAGAGCAAAAAATGTCGTTTAATCCTTGTGAAAAATATAGGTTCTCATAAGAATCACATGTCAAAATGTCATAAGATATATGAGATTATGGCATGTGATTATTACAAGAATCGTATCTAAAATTTTTCGTAGGGATAACATTATGCATGTATGTACCTTCGAGATGATGTATTCTGCTCATCAATGTTGTCCATTGCACTTTCCTCGTTCCAACTATTAGAGCCACCAGGAGTAGCATTTGACGGACCTGCTACACACCATTCATCATTTTCAGATGTGGGAGTGTCACTTCTTTGGATCGTACTTGAATCATTGGTGCTTGTACCACTATTGGTAGAAACAAGTACAAAATTTCGTCGAACTATATTGAAATTCAAATTTGTTTCGTCGACTCTAACGTAGGAAAAGATATACATTAATATACAAAATAAATTAAAATATTGTTTTTGGTACACTTTGTATATGTACATTATATATTAAAACTTACCTAACTTTCGGGGAAGTTAAAAACGTTGGTAATGCAGTCTGCAAAAGGTTTCGTCTTTTGGACTTCTTCCCATAGCCAAAACATTCTTCATTGAAATGGTCTGAGCATATCCGTGCTAAATGTTATAAAAAATATTGAAATTAATAACATATACGATACAAATTATGATACATAATTCTTTCACATGTATCTATGCTAAGAAGATTGCTCCGAATTCTTAACATAGTAGTTACATTTATTTAATATCAAGAACAACTTAAGCCATGGTCTGAAGAGTAACTTAAGTTCCACATAAAATAACAGAAATTTAATCCATGACTGTTAATTCAACTAAATATTAATAAAAGTTATGAAATTTGCAAACTTACCGAATTCAATTTTGTTTGGTAACTTAACCTCTCCAATTTTCTGTAGCCATCCCTCGCGAATTATATCGTTGGATGGTAATTTGAAAAAACTTATGTCTTTACGACATTGTGCCGAGTTGTTTCTACAACTTCGTACTACACACCGCACCATTTTTATTTCATAAATATAAAAATTTCATATCGCCACACGTATTACATACTCTCGATCTCGATGCTATGTATCTCTTTCTCTACTGCAGTGAGTGTGACAAGGACGAATACAATCAGGTGTGCCAATATTTATATCTTAATTTTGTTTTCTAGAGGTTGGTACAATTTGAGCTTCTCCGAGGTTTTTTAGACTAATAACTGAAAAGTCACTGAATATTGAGCACACCATGTTTCTTTACACCATGGGGGAAAACACTGCGCGGTCGTTTGGTTTTGACGATATGGCCACTCCATTGAGCACTGGCACTTAATCGCAGTCTTGCGGTGACAACGTGACTAATAATTTTCTGCTTCAATTAATGGAGCAACTAAAGGCGTCGGAAGCTAGATTTTCTGCTTTTATAAAGGATCAGCGGCATACTAATAATGAACTTAATGAAAAGCTGAACAAGTTGAATTCTATTGCTAGCAGTGTTGAGCGGAATAGTCAGCGTATTGCTGTGTTAGAGCAGCAGTGTGCTGCTCTCACAAATGAGGTCAGTGAATTGAGGAGTGATCGTGGAGTTTCTCATTCTGTCCCGCAGAATCAAGCAGAGAATGAGATCATTATATCGGGTGTGCCAACCACGATATCGATCACTCCCTCCGAGTGCGTTCGCAATGTGTTCACGACTCTTGATATCCCTGATCTTTCCTGTCATGTTCTCGATGTCAGGGCCGTTGTTCGTAGGCCCCCGCGGGTGGTGTCTCGTGATCGACCCTTGCCGGTCTTTGATACTAATTCAATTATTGTTACCTTAGCTTCTAGCGCGGTTCGTGATATTGTTATTACTAAAAAGCGAATGCGTCGCGTGCTTAAGCAGAGCGAGGTTTGCGGCAATGGCTCGGATCGGAATGTGCATATAAATGAGCTGCTTCCCAGGGATACGTATGAATTATTGCAGCGTACTAAGCGTGTGGCTCGGGACAAGTCTTATGCGTATGTCTGGGTGAGGAGGGGTCGTGTCCACGTCAGACGTTCTGATGGCATGCCGGTTATTCCGATTAACTCTATTGCTGATCTCGATAAACTCGTTTGACATGCCCGTTCCGATCACTCTTCATTGTCTTCAGTTGCGCGTCGTGGCTCGGTTTCTGGGTTTACCATATTTCGTGTGGCTCAGTTCAATGCCAATTCACTGCGAGGACATATATATTATATTAGATTGCACTTTGCTACTCGTTTTTATCACATCGTGGCTATTGACAATTACTTTTTGATTCGTCATGATCGTGTGGGACGGATGGGTGGCGGGGTTGCGTGCTACGTGCATAAATCTCTTAAAATCAAGGTTTTGGTCACCTCCAGTAATGTCTGTGACAATTCACCCGAATATCTTCTTATTGAAGTACGTCTGCCTGATGGTGAATCGGTGTTATTTGCATCTATTTATAGAAGACCCAAGGGTCTTCTCTTGCATGACTTTGTTGAGTCTCTAAACCGATTCTCTCATCTTTACAAAAATATCATTGTTGGAGGTGACCTAAATTGTGATTTATCATCGGTCAATTTTGAAGCGGTTTATTTGCGTGATCTCATGTCTAGTCTGGCGTTATTCATTGTTAGCTCTGAGCCCACCCATCATACTGCTACCTCTGATTCTTGGCTTAATGTGCTGGTGGTGGACGATGTTGATAAGGTTACATCATTCACTAAATCTCAGAGTCCTTTCATCGCTGGTCATGATCTGTTGGAGTTGTTTGTATCACTTAGCTCTAAATTGAGTCCGATGTGCTCTGTTTCTCGGCGTAACTATAGGGGCATTGTTGACTCTGAGTTCTGTGATTATCTTCGGTCCATTGCTGGCGCTGTACAAGCTGAAATTAAGAAATTATCTGATGACACTGATGTGGACAGACTGTGTGGAGTGTTGTCTGGTGCCTTGCTAGGGGCACTTGACATCTTTGCCCCTGTTCGCAGCATTGTAATTAGGAAGCCTCCTGTGCAGTGGCTAACTCCTGAATTGATTGCTCGTCTACATACTCGTGATCAGCTGTATAAGCGTGCTAAACGGGCCAATAGTCTCTTAGGATATGCTTCCTACAGACTCTTCCGAAATCAACTCAACGTGGATATTAGGCGGGCCAAAAGCGAATTTTATTACAAGTCTCTCATTGGTATTATCGACCCTGCCAAATTGTGGAGAGAACTTGCTCGACTGGGGCTTGCAAACCTACTCTCACCTCTCCATTACATTTCTTCTCATCTAATCAGCTGAACTTATACTATGCGTCTGTTTCCAATGCTCAGCCTATTTGTCTTCACTCTGACTTCATCTCTGCCATTGCTTTGGTCTTGCGACCTTCTGATCGTCCTCAGTTTGTGTTCTCTTCCGTCTCACCTGAGTCAGTTTTTGAGTATATGTCCATGCGACCTCTCCACTCCTACGCTTCTGGTTCAGATGGTCTCCCACTGTTTGTTCTGCGCACTGCTTGGTCTGTTGTTTCGCCATTGCTTGTTTCTTTGTTTAATCAATCGTTAGACACTTCATCGTTTCCGTCTGAATGGAAAAAGGCATACATTCGCCCGCTCTCAAAGATTCGTACACCACTATCCCCGTCAGATGCCAGACCTATTGCGAATTTACCTGAACTGTCTAAACTATTGGAACGAATTGTGGCTGCACAGATATTGGACTACCTAAACAAATACGACATTCTGAATCCTAGACAGTCTGCGTATCGCTCAGGGTATAACACTCAATCTGCGCTTCTACGGGTTTGCAACGATATCAAGCAGGGGATTGATGTGGGACTTATTACAATTATGATACTTTTTGATTTTAGCAAGGCATTTGATACAGTCTCCCATCTGCTACTACTTATTAAACTTAAACAGATAGGCTTCTCTGACGCTGTCCTAAACTGGATTTTCTCCTACCTAACTGGCCGGTCTCAAGCAGTTATTGATGACGAGGGCAATCTTTCAGACTGGATATTTACTTCGTCTGGAGTCCCTCAGGGTTCCGTGCTTGGCCCTCTGTTGTTTTCTTTATATATTAATGACATTTATAAGATTTTACGTTATGCATCTCACATGATCTTTGCGGATGATGTTCAAATTTACCTCCTATGTTCACCTGCTAACATTTTTCAGGCTCTGGAATTGATTACATGTGATGCCAATGCTATCTTTGATTATGCTAATATGAATGGACTTAAACTCAACCCTGCCAAATCTAAGGTTATTATCTTTGGAAGTCAAGCTTATGTTAATAGCATCGATCTTGGTAGTCTTCCACCTATCATTGTGAATGATACGCCCCTACCATTTGTTAATGAGGTTAGGAATTTGGGTGTAATCTTTAGGTCCAATTTTTCGTGGACGAGACATATCTCGCTGATCTCACAGAGAGTGCATTTTGCGTTGAATAATTTGAAGTTCAACAAGAACTCTCTTTCCACCAATCTTAGGATTAAACTTGTCACTACCTTAATCATACCTCATATTGATTATTGTTGTCTCGTATATCATGATTTGAGCAGCGAATTGAACACAAAATTGCAAAGGCTCGTCAACTGTTGTATTCGTTTCATCTATGACCTTAAGCGTGATGAACATATTACACCATATCGACGTCAGTTGAGGTGGCTTTTAGTTGAAAATAGGAGACATTACTTTCTCGGATGCCAGATTTATCGCATTCTGCATATGAGTTCTCCTTCATATCTACGTGAGCTATTTCCTCCTCCTGATCCAACACTTAGGAGATCTGACCGACTAGCTGCTTCATTCACTCAAACGTTCCATATTCCTGCTCATAGAACTGTTGCTTTCAGAAATTCCTTCCAACTTTCTTCTATATATTTCTGGCATTCGCTTCCTAGTACAATCATTTCAGCTTCTTCACTTGCATCATTCAAGAACCTGCTTTCTGCGTTTTTGCTGTCGTCTGAATCGGAGTGACGGGCCTTTGTTCTTTTGTTCTTGCGCACTTCTTGTGAGTGTATCTTCTATTATTTCTATTATTTTAGTTTGCGTTATGTTTCTCTATTAGTTTTAAGCTGCGTTAGTTGTAAGTAGCGTTAGACTTAAGTAGCGTTAGTTGTAAGTGGACTTGTTGCCTTATTGCGAGAGAGCATGTGCTTGCAGTTATATTTTCTTTGTATCTTTTTGCCCTGTAGCCATTGTTTGGGCATATTAAATGATCAATCAATCAATCAATCAATCAATCTCTCTCTCTCTCTCTCTCTCTCTCTCTCTCTCTCTCTCTCTCTCTCTCTCTCTCTCTCTCTCTCTCTCTCTCTCTCAGTTTCTCGAACTCTTGCATTATCTTGCAAATAACTTACACATTTTTTAAACAATTTAAAAAATCGGTAACCTTTTCACCGATCCTTGCAAAATTCAACATGTACGTATGTATCTCAAAATTGGTTGATATGTATCTCAATATCAGGGTTCTATTTATGTACGGATTCTCCGAAATTTCAAACGTCTGTAACTCCAGAACTAATTAACCAAATCTTAATTAATTATATATGAAATAAAGATAGAAAAAACTGAAAAATTTAATAGAATTAGATATAGATCGCTATCTCAAATATTGAGAAAGCTATATAATAAAACACGCTTTTCTAAAAAAAAATTTCGAATAAAATCTATACCGGTCAACCGATTTTAATAAAATTTGAGGAGAACATACTTTCTATGATACTCTATCGATTAAAAAAAAATGCATCCCGATATCTAAAAAATTGTAGAAATAGATGCGTGTACAAAAAATCCGTACACACACACACATACGTACATACTTCCGGACATTTTTTACTAATATGATTTCTCGAAATTTTGGAACATTTTAAACCTAATGTATCACATATTTATTTTCTTCTTATTATGCAAATTTGATTTCTTTTGCAATAAAGCAACATACACAATACACACAGTATCTTTAAACTTACATCATTTTTGTACGTGTCAAACTTGTCGATCAATCATTTCACTCAGAAATAATTGCGTGCTGCATTAATGCATTTAAAAGGACATTACAACAAATAAAAACAATGAGAAAATTAGAAAATAATGATTAATATTCGTAGTTGTGAGAGTAGCTCGGAAATGGAGCAGAAAAAGTATAAACACGAGTATGAATAACGAGATATCGGGATGAGAATGTGTACTTGTTATATCGAGAAATTACTTACGTTAATCTGAATTCATTGAGAACGGGACTATGAATCAAAATCGCCAGCAAGAATCCACTGTCTTCCAAAACCTTTCTCAAAGGTCCAAAGCTGAACGTTTAACACGCCTAGTTTTAAGGTATATGCACTTTATTGCACTATAGTGCAGATGTTAGTGTTCGACATTAAAACGAAATATTAACTTTTAATTAATTTTTATTAGAATAGAGTTGTTTTCTAAATAATAAAAATTATATCGACACTTTATCTAAATGATTCTGGAGCGATTGGATTAAAAAAAATATTTTTTAGATACTTTCTGCTAATTATACGCTTAATTGATTTTAATTAATTGTGATTATTGTATTGTTTTCCAAACGCTAAAAAGTTGTTTCCAAATATCTCCAAATGATTTCCAAACGATTGGGTAAGATAATCTTCAATAATTTTTAATTTGTTTGCCAAATATACGTCGGTGCATGGGCTCCTACTTCCTTCGACCGCGTGGCCGAACGATCCTACCGAGAGCACCTCGGAGGAGACGAAAAGGGAGATTTCTCTCGAGTCAAAATTCAACGCTGCTTAACACGCTTTCCCGGAAGACGAATGGGATCTCCCGTTGCGATGCTCAAGCTGGAACCGGCTAATTCGCGTCACCGCGTATCTTCGTCGCTTCGGCGCGAACTTAAAACGGCGAATCGCCTGGGAACCGATAAATTTATCGTCTTTGAGCGCCGACGAACTACGCGAAGCGTGGATATATTGGCTGAAAACCGTACAATTGACACATTATCCGGACGAGATCAAGAATCTATCCGCGGGCTCTCCGATTAAACGATCGAGTTCGCTGAGAGCTCTCAATCCGTTTCTAGACGAACACGCACTAATTCGTCTGGGCGGGCGGCTCGCGAATTCCGCTTTGCCTCACGACGAAAGATATCCCATAATTTTGCCTCGACATTGCATCAGCACTCTTATCGTTGATCGCGCCCACAAAAGCACGCTGCACGGCGGCACTCAATTAACCCTGCGTACGTAACGCCAACAATATTGGCTCGTTTCCGCGAGAGCCACCGTCAAGGCTCACATTCGTAACTGCGTGACGTGTATTCGTGAGCGAGCCGCCACTCCTTCCCAGGTGATGGAAAACTTGCCGGAAGCATGCATCACCGTATCCGCGCCGTTTTCACACACCGGTGTTGATTACGCGGGCCCGATCTCGATCACACCCGTCGCAGGTCGCGGACAACGGGCACGAAAATATTACATTGCCGTGTTCGTATGCATGGCCACAAAAGCAGTTCATTTGGAGTACGCTGACGACTACTCCACCGGCTTCCTCGCGGCCTTTAAACAATTCGCAAGTCGCCGGGGGCTCCCGTCTCACATGTATAGTGACAACGGGACAAATTTTCTCGGCGCCGACCGCGAACTGAGTCACGCCGTTCGATCCTTATTGCGAGATGCCGAACTTCATGACTATTTCGCGAGCGATAACATACAATGGCATTTTAATCCGCCAGCTGCCCCTCACTTTGGAGGCTTGTGGGAGGCGGCCGTAAAAGCCTTCAAGCATCACTTTCGTCGAATAGCGAAGAATCATACGCTCTCACAAGCTGAGCTCAGTACGTTGATATGCCAAATAGAAGCATGTCTCAATTCGCGACCGATCGCTGCGCTATCGGACGACCCACAGGACTTCGCGGCGCTCACTCCGGGACATTTCCTAATCGGCCGCCCTCTCCTTTTTGTGCCCGAGCCGTCCTGTCTCGAGATTAGAAAAAACCGACTTTCGCGCTGGCAGCTTGTTCAAAAGCTGCACGAGCAAATGTGGAAATCTTGGTCGTCCGATTACCTGCATGCGTTGCAGTAGCGACACAAATGGCAAACAGCCACAGCGCCGCTTAAAGTAAACGAGCTCGTTCTCGTTCGCAATAACTGCCTTCCACCGTCGAAGTGGGACTTAGCGCGAATCGAGGCAGTTCATCCCGGCGCGGACGGGCATGTACGAGTCGTTACGGTGCGCACAGCGAAAACGACTAAAAAAAAACCGATCTCAAATATGCCGCCTAGCCATCTCTCCGGATGCCCGCGACAATCCTACGACAGCGGCTGAGCGGCTCGACAAGCCCTCCAAAGCATGTAAATAATGTAAATATAGCTAATGTAAATATCGTATCTGTAAATAATGTAACGTTGTATTTAAAAAAAACCACCACATGTTTTGCGCAGTAACAAGAAAATCGTTTCCCCGGTTGCGACCGTGTGCGACGTCCAAGTATGTAATACGTGAAAAGTTATTATTGTACGACGTAAGGACCGAAGAGTTCAATCGCGCCTGAAGGGACGCGAGACGGCGGAATGTTCACAATTTGGTAGCGTGAGGCAGGGAGAACGTCGCTGGTTTTGAACGCCGCAGATAATTCTCGAACGTCTTCTACTTGACTTTGCCCATATATGGGCATTTAGCTGATTCTCATTAGTTATTGGCTGAAAGGTATTGTTTGGCTTTAAGACACTTTGCAGATGTTTGAAATAAACACTTCGCGCTCTCCCTCTCTCGACTCCTTCCGACCCGACCGACAAACTCGCGGAGAGTATCGAGAGATACTGCGTAGAGCGATAGTCGACAGCGATAATAAAGGACGTTGCCGGGAAGATTAAGTTTCTTTTGCCTAACCCACTTTGATCCAGTAATCTTTCACGATTCGCGAGACGATCTAGAAACACGAAATCTCGAGAACAGTATATATCTTAATAATATGTACATGCATTATCGTTCAAAAGTTTGGTCAATACTTTTAAAGAAAAACGTCATATACGAGAAACTTTACTGTGTTTTTGGTTTTAACTATTGAACACAGTATTATTTGTTTCTAATCGTTTTCCAAGGATATTTAAAGAATTGGTACTACTGTGGTTTTTCTTAAAAAGATAGTGCTTCTAAATTTTTTAACGGTAGTGTATGTACAATACAAAGTAATGAAATTTTACGAAATTTAATCTTGGGAGAGAGAGAGAGGAGGAGATAAGAGGGGAGGGGGAGGGGGAAGGAGAGAGATGGTTAAATAAACGTAATTATCAAATTATATCTTAATATTTATGTTATAAAATTAATAATTTTGTTTAAATTTATAGTAATTTTAGTATATAATTACGATTTTAATTTATTAAAAACTAAATTAATAAACTAAAAAAATATTATATAGTATAAGAGAAATAAACATTTAATAAATATTAATAAGGCCATTGATGGAAAAAGGGCACATACGCCAAAATGCTATTTCGAGAAAATCGACTTCAAAGTTTTCATTAGAGTATTATTTAATGAAAAGTAATGCAATTAAAACCAATTTTTTTTTTAAATGTAGTAACATGTCTTTTAAACGTTCTGAAAACAGAGGTCATGATTTGGAAAAAATATTTATTTTTTTTTGTTTTAAAAAATTGATTTATGTGCCCTTTTTCTCATAAATGGGATAAAATCGTAAAAAGTGGTCTTTTTTTGTTTACTCAAATATAATTACTTATTTAGTATACAACTTTTTTATATATTGTTTAAATAAAAAATAAAAAAATAAATAAAAAATTCAATGTTTTAAAATAATCTTTTAAAATTTAATTTTTTAAGTAGGACATTCTACAAATGCATAATTTTTGTCACTTGTAGTTTCAATGAGTTATATAAAGGTATGTTCATAATCTTTTTCAACTACACACTGCTGCGCGAATCTTCAGGATCGCGGCAGTATAACAACATTTGTGTAATGTAAACATTAAAGAAAACACATGTCCTTTGTATATTATATATAGGTATAACACATATCTGAGTCGATTTAGATGATTTAAGCCTATGTGCCCTCTTTCCATCAATAAAATTATTTACATTTTAGATATACATAATATTAATGTGACTTATTATATTCTTCCAAATCTGATCTTTGCAGCCAGTCCGTATTAGCTAGGATGCGAAATAATTTAAATAAATTTTTTTTACAAAATTTCAAGAATCTGCAAATGCTCAGCCAATTCATGAATTTGCATGACTTATTTCGAGTTTTGGCCATAATATTTATGAGGCAAATACGTATCGTGTATTATTATTTATTCGTTAATGTATTGTTACGTCCAACCCCAGAATTAGGATAAGAAAAACTAGGAAATGTTGTGAGCGCACAACGATGTAAAGAGTAATTAATGCACTTGGCAACACCAAGTGCCTCCGATACGAAATCCGACCCTAGCGACAAACGTAAAATCCACATCCGCCGAAAAGACTGACGATTGCATCGGACGACCGATCATCCGATGCAATGCGACACGATCAAAAACGCTGACCGCGTAGGGCTAGCGCTAACTCGGGAGTCCCCGAGTTAGCAACAGCAAGCGGATGAATACCGCGGAATCCGACGATCGGCGGGCAGTCGCTAATTAACATCAAAGCGGAGACGTGCGTCTGAGAACATACTGTCACTACTCCAATAATTATAAATCGTTTACTGTTACGCGAGTATCGGGATTTGGAATAAAGGGGATTATTGTAACTTTGGGCAAATCAAATATATTCAACTGATTACTTCACACGTTGCGACGAGCTTTATTCTCCGACCCGAAATCTCCGAATCCTGTGCCGGCACTATCCCAGTCGCGGCACAACAGAAGCGAAGGAAAGGCTAACCAGAGGGATAGAGGTAAGGAAGGACGCAAGCAGATACTTAAAATGTCGCTCGCAGGTACACGCTCTGAGGCGCGTGGCGTGAGCCGAACGCACTTTTAATGGCTCAGAAAGGGTCAACGTCCGTAAGGACGCTAGGACGCCTTCCGTGAGCAGTGCGATCGTCGGTTCTCTTTTGAGCCAGGGAATTTAATCCCTTTAACTCAGGATCAGACCTTGTGCGAATTCGAGAGCGGTGAAGAGATAAGGGCGAGGTTTTATTTAAAATGATTAAACATTGAGTTTAATTTTAAAAATATTTAGAACATTGATTACATTTGAAATTAACATAGAATTGACTAATGACATTGAGTAAAGAGAATCAGGCAATTGTACAAATAATGAATAAATCCAAATAAAGTGTGGATGTATGGAATGTATGTGTAATGTGTGTGTACTTCTCACAGGTGTTAAGCTGGATGCACAATACAAAGGTAAAGGCAACAGAAACAAGAAATAACACAGGCAATAGATTCTGAACCTATCGGAAGCTGTATATAAATGCTACACCACTGATACACTTTCGATAGGTTGAAAATCTATTGCCTGTGATATTCCTTGTTCCTGTTATCTGTACCTTTGTATTATGCATCCAGCTTTACATAAGTGCAGGGGTGATCGGGCAAGATTTCTAAGGGGAAACCTATTTAGAAATCGACATTCTGCCCCCTATTATTACAATCAAAATCAGAATGGAATTGCATGATTTTTTAACTAAGTGTGGTGTGTATGTGTTTGTATCATACTAATATAAATTATTAAAGAAAAAACTCTTTTGCTTCGACCAAACTGGCAATTTTTATTTAAGAAGCACGACGCGTTTCAACCGGGATTCCGGTCTTTTTCAAGTGCGTATTTTAACACCTCAATATACACATTGTGGCAGCAGTGAGTCTGCGAACCAAAATACAAAAAGGTATAATAAAACGTAAAATACATAAAGTAAAATAAGAAGAACAGTAATAAAAAAGAGCAACGCTTACATATTTTGTGTGTCAATATTAATAAAAGATAAACGAGTCATATTAATAAAAATGAAATTTGGTAGTGCGATCACTTTAAATGACAACGGACGACTGAGTGGGAAACGAAGACAGAGGTAACAGAAGGCGCTCACATTATATATAATAGGAAGGTTATCGGTATCCTTCTGTAAATTGATAGTGTTATTGTTTTTTTTAATAAACACCATTTCAGCTATCTCTCTCTTTTTGAAGTGTTTCTCGCTATGTAGAACTTTAGGACCAGACCAATTAAAATCATGATTGCAAGAGATCTTATGTTTGCTAACTACCGAATGATTACTGGGATGTTTTTTAATGTCGGCGCAATGTTCTTTGATTCTGGTCTCCAAATTTCTTTTAGTCTGTCCGATGTAACAAGCATCGCAGTTAAGACAATCGATCTCATATACAAGTTCCATGCGTTTAACGTTTTCCAACTTATCTTTACCTCTGCTAATAATACGATCGAGTTTTTTCGGAACTGTGTAGACGACATCGAAACCTTTGTTTCTCAGGGCCTTACTGATACTTTCGCTACAACCCTTAATATAAGGGATGGTGACCGGATGTCGTACAGTGTGAATTTTGTCGTTTACAGAATCGCGACGCTTTAAGAGCATTAATCGTCGTCTTATATGTTTGTTCAAAAAATCGGTCGGATAACAATTGTCAGAGAGAATCTTTTTGACCACACAGATATTAGGCTCATGAAATCGTTCATTAGACAGTAGAATCGTTCGGTCAACCAAATTGGATATAACGTTGACTTTGTAGTTAATAGGGTGACTTGAATAAAAATTAATGTAACGACCTGAGAAGGTGGGTTTCCTATACCAGTTTGTCAACAAATTTTCACCTTCTCTAATAACAGTCACGTCTAAAAAGTTGATAGATAAATTAGTCTCAGTCTCACATGTAAAATTTAGCCGCGGGTGATAATTATTAAAAGCCACAAGAGTTTCATTTACTTTATCCCGTGGGATAATAGCAAATATGTCATCGACGTATCTCCCAAATATGGGGACCATAAAACTTAATGATTTAATGCAATGTGTTTCGAGGTCATCCATGACAATGTCCGCAAGGATAGGGGAAAGAGAAGATCCCATAGGACTACCAAAGATTTGATCATAGATATTGCCGTTAAAACAAAAGCTAATAGAGCTTAGAACAGTGTCAATGGCATGTAAAAATTGTTGCAATGTAAAATTAGTAGCGGTAGAGATGTGATCCCATCTTTTCTCGATGCCTTTCATAACAAGATCTTTCGGAATGTTAGTGAACAGAGAAGTGGCATCAAATGAAATGAGAATTTCATTGAAAAGGATTTTCAAATTTTTAATTTTCTCTACAAAACACCAACTGTCTTTTATATAAGAACGCGGTTTAGGAATCGAATCGTGTAAAATATTGTGAAGAAAACAAGCAATATTATATAATGGGCTACCAACGGCGGAGACAATAATCCGTAGTGGGAAGCCATTTTTATGAATCTTTGGTAGTCCGTAGCAACGGGGTAAGTTGCCGCAAGTGCAGCGTAGTTTTTTGAAAGTGGGCTCATCAATAATTTCCTTGTCATACCACGAGCGAACTAAACCATTAATTTTAGTTACCTGTTACCTCTACCTTCGTTTCCCACTCAGTCGTCCGTTGTCATTTAAAGTGATCGCACCACCAAATTTCACTTTTATTAATATGACTCGTTTATCTTTTATTAATATTGACACACAAAATATGTAAGCGTTGCTTTTTTTTATTACTGTTCTTCTTATTTTACTTTATGTATTTTACGTTTTATTATACCTTTTTGTATTTTGGTTCGCAGACTCACTGCTGCCACAATGTGTATATTGAGGTGTTAAATTTATACGCACTTGAAAAGGACCGGAATCCCGGTTGAAACGCGTCGTGCTTCTTAAATAAAAATTGCCAGTTTGGTCGAAGCAAAAGAGTTTTTTCTTTAATTATTACTCACTGGCGAAGTAAAAGTATTTCATTTGTTTAATATAAATTATATTACAATTTAAAAACGTATAAAATTTATAATAAATAAATTTAAACAAATTAAGTAATTAATGGGCTATGAGAGCCGACGCAAGATCTAATATGCGGAAAAATTATATTTTACAATTCTTAGTCAATACATTGAAAATCAAACGTTTTGGCCCTAAATCGGGCCCTCTTCAGTAATAACTGTTGAAATCTTCAGTTAATTTCAGCGAACTTGAGAGGTAGATTATTGTTAACTCGAATAACCAATTTCAGTTTAGATATACAATATTACCTTTATTATTAATTCGACCGCATTTAGTTTAGTGTGAACAAAAGAGTTAGACCTCAACAAGAATTAGAACGCAAAAGAAATTCGTTGGTACGCAAAATTATTACAATTGACAATACAGATACAAAGCCTTCTGTATTTATCTCGCAAGGCCTTACGATCCGCTCGCACGCACAGTTCGCACCAGAGAAGGAGAGAGAGCAACGGAAAGCACCGAATCGCGAGGTCCGAGACAGATCCACTATAGCCACCTGTCACCTATTCTGTTCTTTAGACGCGCGCAATACGACTATTGCTAACTGATGTGCTACAGAGAGATACACAATGAACAAAACACAGCTTGCACAAAATTACATTTTTTAACACTCTCTCTTAATTTTGTGCAGGCTGATTTAGCAAACTTTTTTTACATTTATTAAACTTTTCTACATTTAACGGTTTATAGTGAGAATATCAGCTACTTGATTGTTAGTTGGACAATATTTTAGTTTTACGGTGTTGCGTTTAACTAATTCGTGTACAAATCTATATTTTACATCAATGTGCTTCGACTTCTTATTCACAACTCCGTTGGTCATTAGCATCATTGCGCTTTGATTACCTATATTTAATTCAACTGAAATTTCTTTACCTAAAAACTCTTCTAGCAAGGCTTTTAAGTACAAAAGTTCCTTATAGCATTCTGCTGTAGCCACATACTCTGCTTCAGTACTAGACAACGCTATAATTGACTGTCTTCGAGAACACCAGCTTATCGGACAACCAGCATAAAATATGGCATATCCCGTTGTGCTTCGTCTAGTTTCTTGGTCACCGGCATAATCCGAATCACAATTTGCTACGAGAAGATTGGCTTTTTCGTTGTTGCACAGTGTTGTGCTAGTTACTAATAAAAGTAATAAATTACTATTACTAGTTACTTTTCAGTGAATGTAATATATTACTATTACTTATTACTTTCCTGTAACAGTAATATATTATTATTACTAGTTACTATATAAAGTAACGCATTACTCTTGCGTTATTTTTACATAAGTATAGTTTGCCATATTGAGATTCTCATACAAGTAAGTATATCAAAATGCGTTTATTAAAGTTGTATACATAGTGTTACAATAATCAATCGCATTTTAAGCTGGAGACACAATGCCAGGCAACAGGAATAGGAACAGGGAATAACCACAGGTAATAGATTTCAACCTATTGGAAATTGTGTATTAATGCACAGGCATTAATACACGGTTATTCACTGTTCCTATTCTTGTTGCCTGGCATTGTGTCTCCACTCTCCAGCTTTACAGTTTACCCAGTTTAAATCCTACAGACTAGTCTTTATAGTCAGAGAGTCACAATATGACTAGACATTTCTGTTGGCTCGAAGAAGGAGCAACATTTCGAAGTGTTCGTCAGTGAGTCTATTTCTTCTTGCAGTCATCACTTGTCCACCAAGACTGAATAGGCGTTCAACAGGTGCGCTAGATGGCAGAGCTGTATTAGTGTTCAAAAATATCTTCTTGACTATAGGGTAGCTCTTGAGAGAAGATATTTCTCTGGAAGGGTCAGCCAGATACATGTCCATCTGGGAAAACATGCTGACACTGGCTGGTGTCGACTCCTTGAAGTTGAAGAAGCTGTCTTCAGAGACTGATGTAGAAGTTTCAGATTGAGATGACCCAGATGCATGTTCGTCCAGTTGCTGCTTGGCATCAAGTAACAGAGCCTTGCCTCTGAGTTTCTTTTCTTCGCTGTCCATCCATCGCAAACGGAACTGCGGATGCACTATGCTAGCCAGAATGAGGTCTTCACGCTGCAGAAGGTTATCGAAGCGAGCCTCAATGCCTTTAAGAAAAGCATCAACTAGCGGAACAACGAGATTCACAGACTGCCAGACTTCGGACAACTTCTTTTTCAAGCAAATAATGGTGGGGATTAGAATTCCCATGAAGCATTTTAGCTCCGACTGCAGGATGTTCAGAGCATTTGCCAAGGGCTGCACTGCTTGCACAAACTCGGCAATAAAGGTAATTTCTGCAGGCTTGAAGATGGCAACTCCAATCTGTTCACATATCTCATTCGACAAGCCTTCAGCCTGAGTTGCAATGCGGTGAATTCTCTCCATCTCATAGAAAGTGGAATTCCATCGCGTCGCATTGGGAACAATCAACGTCAGATTGCACTTATTGCGAACTACCTCAGCAGCTTGAGTACTGCGACTAGCCTTGTTCCAAGCAGCAGAACATTTGGCCATGGTGCTTCGCATGATCTTTTTATACTGTGCATCGTCACAAGCAGATTCGGCATCGTGCACAGCAACAAGATTTAATGTGTGCGCTGCACATCTCAGATGGGGTGGCAGCGAATAAGTGTTCTCGCTCTGCTCTGACTGATTCAGCACGTCTGTCACGCTGCTGTAAACCACCTCATCATCCTGATTTTGGAACAGAATGGTTGTAGTCTGAGATCCCTCACATTCCGCGAAGACAGTGAAAGCCTTTACAAAATTGCTGCCGTTGTCAGTAGTTGTCGAACACACCTTTAGATCTATCTTGTACTTGATGTGAATGCTCTCAAGAGTTGACGCTATAAGATCGTATTTATGCTTCCCCTGTATTCTGCAGCATGACAAAGCAGCTGACTTTCGTTGAAGTGTGTCACAGTCGATCCAGTGGACAGTAACGCCAAAGAAACTGCGATTATGATGGGTCCAAATGTCAGCCGTAGTACAAACAGTCGAAACGCTTGCTAAAGTCTTGATTAGATTCTCTTTCATATCACTAAACTGTTTCTCCACACGTTCTGTAACAGATATAGCATTTAATTTTATTTACTATGATTTAATCTACTAGAAATAAGTAGGGTTGTGCACAATTAAATTGTATTTGTTGTAACCTACATGTCAAGTTGTCAACAAATAGAATATACATGAAGGCCTATAATTCATATAACAGAAACAGCCACAATGGCTTTATAACTTAATAAAAATATGATGAACCAGAACGTCGGGAGCGGGCCAGGGTCGAAAATCATTGTCCATTGGGATTAGTGACCAGTAATGGCAGTAAGCCAATTATTGTTAATACTACAAGACTAATACTGTATAGTCTAAAGTTGTGGTGCAAAATCTTTTTACTAACCAACAAGAGTTTTTCTGCTCATGACCACCTTTCCTGGTTGCAGACCAGTTACAAGATTGATGAAAGATGGCTGTTCGACAATGCTGAAAGCCTGCATGTCATTCACCACGAAGTCAATGATCAAACTATCCACCTTGAACTGCGTGACGCAACCAGAACCAATGACTTCTGTTACAGAAGGCTGTGTCAATGATTTCTTGGCCAACTTGTCAGCACCTGAATCATCCACCTTCCTCTTGAGAGTATTTAGCTTTTCAATTGCGCTAGGATGTGATGTCTGTAACATAAATTACATAATGTAACTAATTTTACTGTAATTTTAATTATAATACTGTAATTTTATAATATGGTAATAAAAATAATAACAGTGAACAGAGCACGGGGAACACGCGTCAAAGCGTTTACAGCTAATTTACAGCCACACGATTTACAGCTAATATCGTCCCTGAACTCAAGCGTCTGAAGTTTTCGCGAGTTGCCAAGATTTTACGAAACAAGAGGAGTGAAGATGGCAATAGATCAAATCGGCTGAAAAATGCAAACCGGCCGCAGGCCTTTTAAGACTTAAAAGCTCAGGGTACTGTCATAGTCCGAGAGCTGAGGAACAAAAAAATGCAACAGTTTTATAAAGGCTGATATTTTAACATTAGGTCATGTAACGGTTGTACATCAATAGCCTGCCGTCAGTCAGCCAGTTTCGTTAGCAACTGGCGCGGGGGCGGGTCCAAACTTGTAAAAAAAACATGTATGTCGCAACTGTTTTATAAAATCTGAAAATTAGTTTGTAGATAGTAAGTTAACTAACAAACTATGTGGGTATGGTCAGTCAGCAAAATATTGCAACGGTACGCGTCAGCAGCGCGCTGAAGTCATCGAAAAATTTTAGTTGGTAAAAGTGTTTTATAAAATTTAAAATTTTGCATACAATTAGTTAATATTATTTAAAACAAGAAAAACATAGTCAGTCAGAATTTTTATGTAACAAACGTCAGCAGGCAATAGAAGGGCGCGCCGCGCGCTTGATTTATATAGTGCGCTCGATGGCGCGTGCTGATTATATTTAATAATAAAATAAATGATTTTAATACAAAATATTATCTAATATTATCTAATTTATGTAACATGAAAAATATTGAAATAAATCAACGGGACAAAACGGGACGCGTCAGAAACGTGCTTAAGTTATAAAAAGTATGGTTTGTAAAAATAAAAATATAATAAAGCAAATAGTTTATGGGATTGAAAATAAGAAAAAAACAATTGTCAATTTTTATTTAACAAACGCCGTAACCTTTTTAAAAAAAATATTTTATTTAAATATTGTCAATATTTTATTTTATATAATCGTACTTAAATTAATATTACAAAAATTAAAATAATTTTTCTAGTCAGAATCGCTGCTATAATCGTATGCCCGGGAAAAAAAAATTATATATAATCATATATAATTATATATAAATAATCATATATAATTATATATAAAAATTGGATACACGATATAATTTTATCTGATTATATATAAAAATATATAATTCTACAAATTTTTATATAATTTTATATAAATATATATAACTTTATTGGGGCAAATAAAGTATCTTTCAATACCAAATATATAACTTTATATTAAGGTTTACTTTCAAAGAATTATATATTATTATATAAAATTGTATAAAATTATATATAATTTTATATATAATAATTTATAATGAATAAATAAAAAGTGAAATGATTTATTCCATATATATATTATAACTTGGGACTGCTTGACGTGAGACAGTGCCGTGTCTCTTGATACCGTTTTTATACCATTGTACGTCAAATTTTAAATACGAGAAACGAATCCTATCGAATGCCATCTATTGGATAAATCCGAATTTAAAGTTTATATATGATTATATATAATCATATATAATCTACATGGATAAGTTTAAACGATAAAACTGATTATTTCTATATCTTTGACAGATACAATTATATATAATTATATAAATTTATATATTTTAGGATTTACTTATTCAGAAAAATTCTATATTCATTTATATAATTATATATTTTAATATATATTTATATATAAATATATACTTCAAAATTTTTTGATTTATACAAAATTATATATGCTTATATATAAATATATATAAATATATATACTTATATATAATTATATAAATTTATATATTTTAGGATTTACTTATTCAGAAAAATTCTATATTCATTTATATAAAAATATATTAATATATATAATTATTTAAAATTATATATAATTTTACATGAGGAATCAGATATAATTTTATATAATTATGTAGAAAAATATATATTTTATATAATTATATATTTTAATATATATTTATATATCAAGAGACACGGTAGTGTCTCGCGCCAAGTACACGCGGAGCGAGACCAACCGTGACTCTTTTACGCGACGCGACGATTTGCAAGTACTCGAGATGTTGAGATCTCGATAACGAGTGAACGGATCAAGTTCTAAATAGGCTTGATCGATAGCTTGGGGTCGATTTGGGGGCGGTCCGTTCTTTTCATTTTTCCGCTACGTGCCCTACGAGCGGAGATATTGCGAGCAAAAGTCGAAATGTGAAAATTTTATATTAAGATACTCCTCCTCCTCCTCCTCCTCCTAACGCCGACGTCTTTTTGTATATATATCACGTGATCAGAGAAAACGTCACTTTCACTTTTTCGCCACTGGCGGTGGCGGTGCTAGTATCGCCAGTTTCGATATTGTGCGCGCCATGGTGTAAGTAGACAGGTGAAGCATTGCGCATAATGGCGGCAGCTTTGGCGGTTGAACCAATCAGGAGGCGACCTATTTTGTAGGCGCTCACTTTAAGGTGAAGTTCGATTATAAGAAATAAAAATGTGTGAATCATGTAAAATTTTAAATATATACTTAATGAAATACAATAAAACCTTAAATAAATAAACTAATGACAATTAAATCTACATTTATTAGTTTATTTATGTATTTATTAAACTCCTGTCTTAATTCTGTTCTGGTTTGGTTACGTAATTTGATTAGGGTCAACCGCACGTCCACAGTGTAAATTCTGAATTATAGTGTGAGGAGGAAGAGTTGAAACCTCGGTTGAAACGCAATTTACTTAGGTAATAATAAAAATACATATGTAACGAAAAGAAATAAATATTTTATTCAAACAGAATAAAATTATGGAACGTTTTTTGTAATTATTAAAATACACATTTAATAACATCTAATAATTTTAAATAAAATGTAGACTTGTAGAATAAAATAACAATCTAAATATAAACTTTATTGCATATATGTTTTGTTTTCTTCCCGACTTTTTTAATAGTATTATTTTTTTTTATTTCTAAATTAAGGTGCCTTAATCGAATGTATGTTCTTGTTCGAACCAAGCGTGCTAATACATTCCTTGGCACAGAATTATTTATCTTTTCCAACACGAGGTCCGTCATTCTGTCGAAAATAAAAGGTTCCCTCGAGAGTCCATGGTTACCATGGAATGCTAAGAATTCAGCATTCATAATTTTTCCTACATTTTCAAAATCTTTTGAAGGTTGAATACAATTTCCTTTTGAAATGCAGGACAGCCAGTCACCTGACGGAATTAACGTATGTGTTGGAACTCCTAAGTGTGGATACTTATGTCGGAAACGATGAGCAACGTAACCTGTAATGTATATAAGCGCTTCCTCCTCTATAGTTTGTTTAGCAACATCTTTTTCAAATTGTTCAAGTAATTGCAATTCTTCACTCGTTACACGGAAGTCGCGGATCAGGACTGCTAGATAAAAGGAAGACATAAAATAAAATAGATATAAGCAATGTATAATAAGTATTAATGTTTTATTTATATACATACGCAAATTATTATTATTACAAGTAATCACTAGTACTGCAATATAAAATAATACATAATAGTACAATTTGCTAATATTAGTATGCATTTAATAGTACCCTTATCGAAATTTAATAAGTGATTATTTTGTAATTAATTACTTTTGAGTATTACCTTTACGGAAATTTAATACTGTAAGTGATTATTTGGCTAGTGAATAAGTATTTATTTTGATATTATTAACAGTGCTTTTAATACTAAAAATATGTAATTAATCACTAACGAAATAATCACTTACAGTATTATTAAATTTCTGTAAGAGTATCAACTTTAAGTTGGAGCCTACAATAAATGTTTTAAGCCCTAAGCCTTAAAAAATTGACCAATCATCGATTATTCTCTCCAAATTCGAATGAAATTAATCAATTTCTTAAGGCTTAGGGCTTAAAACACCTATTGTAGACCCGGACTAATCCTTTAACGGCCGACTGTTTTGCAAGACACATGGTGGATTGAAATTTGTTAATACCTACTAAGTCAATGTGTAATTTTTATGGAAAATATGATTTTTTTAAAGTAGATGGGATGTATGTGTCTCACTGGCCGTTAAAGGTTAAATGAACTAAATCACCTTCATTTTCCTCATCTTTTTCTTCTTCGTCTTGTGTATGATTATTAATATCTTCGGAGGTGTGTAATTTCTCATTGTGAATGAACAATGCAGCCTCCACGTCATCATCTTCATTATTAAAGTCTTGATCGATATAGTCTAATTCGCACGAATCAGTGCAATGTAAATCTTCCATTGTCATAAAAGAAACTGCGCTTGAGTCACCTTCGGTGTTCTCTCGTACCGATATGCACTGTGCAGAATGCTTGCCAAGAATATACCATTTTAATCTGTGCTGCACTTCCACTGGTGACGGATGGTCGTTTGCTGCTCCCATTGCTCTTAAATACGAGAAGAAGTTTTCAAGCACATCCTGACATAACCGCCTTGTCATTATGTATTCGGGTATGAATACATCGGAAGAATATTTTTCTTTTATATATGGCAGCAATTCTTTTAACGAAGCATTTGTCAGCAATATGCCTTTCTGGAATGGTAGGAGAGTCGATTTTTTGCCAACTCTCATGTTGGAAATAAACTGGCTCATTTTCTCCAAAATTTCATTTTGTTGTTCTAATTCCACTCCGTAAGCACGCGAGCCGCTGTGGGATCCGAATTTTGATTGGCTATTCAATACATCAAACCAGTTATTAATCAGAAGTAAAACATCCGATAGTTCTTGCCAATAACTGTCTTGCGAGAAAAATCCGTTTCTTCCGCAGTATTCAATGGCCAATGCGTTTCGGCGAGAAAAAACTTGTGCCGCTAATTTCACCGTTTGGCGTTGATGTCCCTTAACGTCGAGATGCTTTTCACTTAAATTGAAAGCAATTTTCAAGTCTTTGGAATTCAGTGCGACAAGTTCTTCCAAAATTCGCTTATGCAACATTTTTCCATCAACAAGAAAACCATGGTCAATGAAGTTATTTCTTAATAACTTGATCAAATGAGGAGCATCTGCGAAGACAAAAATCTTTAAAGACTTATCTGCCGGGTTTTCGAAAAAATATTGTTTCTCTCGGGATTCTTTGCCTTGCTGTGACTTTGACATTCCAACACCGATGTTTAGTTCATTCCACAAAGCTATGTTTGTAGGTCCTAAATCACTAGTTACTACCATAACTGTATAATTGATTTTGTGAAGAGCTGTTATAATGTTTAATAAAATGTCCTTCGTCATTGGCTGAGAGTATTGGTAGTAAATTGGCTGTTTCCACTTCGAAAAGAGACCTCTGGCCATCACAAATTGACAGGATTTATGTGGACCGTAAATTTTCTGTTCCCTGCGTTCTAGATCCAATTTATTTGAAATGTAGACTTCATCGAAGGTCAGAACAGTAATTTTGTCTGCGACAGATAAATCTTCTCCTTTTAATTTCATTATTTTTAAAACATCGTTCAAGACTCCTGGTTTTGTATTAAATGATGCTGCCCAGTTTCGCAGAGTGGACTCGCAAGGTAGCGGTAACTGCTTAACTTCACGTAAATATTTATACGTTTTACCACTCAATGATCGAAGAGCAATGGCGGAAGAAATGTCATCTGCTGACCATTTAATTCTTTTAGTGCTCGGCGTCATCAATTTTTTTACTTGGCCGGGTGTAAATACAGCATGTAATATACCAGCAGCTGTATCCTGGCCAGCTCTTTGTTTATTTTTCTTCATGGCTTCGCAATCATTGGATTTCATTTCTAATGCTTTTCTGAGCTGCTTATTTTCCAAAAACAGTAGCTTGTTTTTTTCTTCAGCTTCCTTCAAGTGCCGTTGGAGCCTTTCAATCTCACTTTCCGATTCACACTCATCTCTGTAAAATATTAAATTTACGGGTTAAACACAGAAACCATTGACTTCGGCTTATACGAACACCTATTGCGAAGTGGTCGAAGTGTCAAAAATCGTCTAAAATATATTTATAATTATAAAAATACGTACACATAATTCCGTCCTAACGGCGGGTTGTCTATACTACATTCCATATCTGTGGAAGTTTCGGCAGATGTGGTATGCTCCTTGACAGTATTGATGACTGTTTCATTTTTCGCACAATAAGCTACAAGTTCTTCGTACGTTGGGATTCCAGTACGACTGTAACATGCAAAGTACCGTTTAGCAAGAGAACAGAAAGAGAAAAAGAAAGCGATACAAGCAGTATTTTGAAAAATATGCAGTAAAATCACTTTTAAACTTACCAGGTGTTTTTTGTCATGGGCTCTGTTTCACCTTTCAATGTACAGTGCCTGTTAACTCTATTTACACCTTGATTTGGTAAATCGAGCAATTGAGTTGGAATCGAGCCAGGCTTCAGTCGACGTATTAATCGAGCCTCGGTATTCAGTGTACGTGGCTTTGTCCATTTATTTTCAATGCAGTCCGAAGAGAAATGTCGCTCACATATACTTGCTGAAAATTACACATAAATTTTCAGAATAACACAAATTATATACTGTATACGAATTCAAATAATTCTTGAAATTTACCGCTGTTTATGTTTAAATTTTCTTTTTCTCGGTAGCAAGCTTCGAGCCATTTTTTTTTTAACTCGCAATTTTGCGGGAATGGAAAGAACCTGATGTCTTTCGTTTTCGTAGCTCCACCGGAACGACTTTTGCAATTTCTCACACAACAAGTCGGCATGATTCCTAAATGATCATAAATACATATTATTTAGCAAATATCAACCAATATAATGTCTCTCAACATTAATTATATTTACTACTTACTGCGTATGTTGTATTAAAGTCGCAAAAGTTAAACACACAATATTTTCCGCACAACAGACGCACGCGACAAATAACGGACTATTCAAACTGACAGAAGCAGCCATATTGCTTTTCTCGCAAAAAAGGTCGCGCGCTGATTGGTTCAAAAACTGAACGAGTGCGCAGCATCGGGAATGCTTCACCTGTCTACTTACACCATGGTGCGCGCATTATTATCGATCTAGTAGGTAAATTATTATAGGTCGATAGACTTATCGGTCAGGAGGAAGATTTTTATATTTAAGTAAATTAGGTACCGTGTTTCTTGATCAAATAATCTTGATAATAAATAATATTATTATAATATTATTATATATATTATTATTATTATCAACCCAGCGAATAAATCCATCGAGTCTATATACAGGTTACCGACGACGAGGTCCAGATAGTGCGCTCCGTAGTTTTCGGTGTCTAGGTGTATTAATACTTTGAATTCGGTGTCTACGTGTCCCAGGTTGCCGATGACGACGTCCAGATAGTGCGCTCCGTAGTTTTCGGTGTCTAGGTGTATTAATACTTTGAATTCGGTGTCTACGTGTCCCAGGTTGCCGATGACGACGTCCAGATAATGCGCTCCGTAGTTTTCGGTGTCTAGGTGTATTAATACTTTGAATTCGATGTCTACGTGTCCCAGGTTGCCGATGACGACGTCCAGATAATGCGCTCCGTAGTTTTCGGTATCTAGGTGTATTAATACCTTGAATTCAATGTCTACGTGTCCCAGGTTGCCGACAACGAGGTCCAGATAGTGCGCTCCGTAGTTTTCGACGTCTAGGTGTATTAATACTTTGAATTTGATGTCTGCGTATCCCAGGTTGCCGATGACGACGTCTAGATAATGCGCTTCGTAGTTTTCGGTGTCTAGGTGTATTAATACTTTGAATTCGATGTCTACGTGTCCCAGGTTGCCGACGACAAAAAACTATAGCGCGAACTTGACGCGGGACACTACCGTGTTATAGGTTATGTATGTGACTGTGACAGCTGGTGACAGCGCGCTAAACGCACTGTCTGCACTGCGCGCAGTACACACACACGTATACATCGAAACTGGCGATTCTAGCAGCACCGCCAGTGTCGAAAAAGTGAAAAGGACACGATTCCAGCCAATGAAATGATAGCATGGCATGAGTGATGAGTAGACGACGTATCTTAATAAAAAAAATTTCACATTTGGACTTTGCGTCGCAATATCTCCGCTCGTAGGGCACGTAGCGGAATATTATAAGAGCAAAATTTCCGAGAAAAGCAACGTGTTGGAGAGAAGCCACGTGTTGAAGATTACGGTTTATTAAAAAGCTACAAATACTATTGATTTCTTATATTAGAAGATAAGTTATAAAGTTAAATCGTTGTATTAACAAAGATTTGTGCGTAAAAATCGAGTTTATGTAAAGAAACATAGATATCAAGGATGATACTACGTCTTAAATTTAAACGAAATTAAGAAAACAAAGGTAAGAAAAAGAGGTAAATTTTATTTTTCAAAAAGGTAAAAAAAAGGCGCCAAGTACACGCATGGTTACCTCGGAAAAACTAAGTAGTAGTATTATTAATTTTAAATTAATAAAATCCAAATGGTACTTAATGTGTTTATATTATTAGCATTATTCAAGCTAGATTACGATTATGTCTTGTATCGCAAAATATATACGGCTTATAGAGCTTTACAATCTGTACATACTGTTTGTAAGATATTATTAAAAACTTCAGATTAAGATGCGTAACACTACAAAAAGGCGTGATATCTGTACAAAATTACCTTTTAAAAAAAAAAGGTAAAAAAAGGCGCCAAGTACACGCATAGTAGTGTATATGTATTATGTTGTTACATCGAAAAAAACAAAGTGGTAGTATTATACCTCCAAATAGCTTTACCCTGTACATACTGTTTATAAAATGCGTAATACTACAAAAAGGCGTGATATCCGTACAAAATTACCTTTCTTAAAAAAAAGGTAAAAAAAGGCGCCAAGTACACGCATAGTAGTGTATATGTTGTTACCTCGAAAAAAAAAAGAAAGTGGTAGTATTATACCTCGAAAAAACCTAAGTAACAAGTGGTAGACGTAATCTTTGTATCTCGAAAAATCTCGAAAAAATCTAAGCACTAGTATTTTTATTTCCAAAAAATTATAACCGAAGTGATACACATCACAAAATTATGTTACCTTATCAAAAAAGAGTCGCGCTTTAAGTGATCTATTACAATTACAAAAAAGAAATGATATCTCTGTAAATTACAGCGCCAATTACAGAGAGAACATATATATTGCCTCAAAAAATAATTGTTGCACTACTTTGAAAAATCTTTACATTGTGTTAATTAGAAAAAGAATGTATGATAACAATTTTATAAGATTAAAAAATTTTATTTAAATTTAACAAGGGAATACAAGATATTTAAATACAAAGTTGACATGTGTATTTTTTAGTGGTCACAAAGAATTACAGAGGTAACAGTACAAAATAAAAATATTTTATTAAAATATTTAATCCAACGAGAGAATACAAGGTATTTAAATACAAAGTTTATATATGTTTTTTTCAATAGAATAAAAGATTTAATCACAAAGAATTACAGAGGTAACAGTACAAAATAAAAATATTTTATTAAAATACATAAATTTTTCTTGTAAAAAAACTTGGCGCTGCTAGACCTCGAAATTGTAAATAAATAAATAAACTTATCCCGTACTTAATTACAAGCCGCATTATTCGCCGTCGTCACACACACCCATATCACTCGCTCGCACATACACACCACGCTGATAATCATTTACTTTACTTCTGTCGCATTCTTCTCTGAATTATTTTTATTTATTGTCCTTATTTATTTACAATTTCAAGGTCTAGCAGCGCCAAGTTTTTTTACAAGAAAAATTTTTGTATTTTAATAAAATATTTTTATTTTGTACTGTTACCTCTGTAATTCTTTGTGACCACTAAAAAATACACATGTCAACTTTGTATTTAAATATCTTGTATTCCCTTGTTAAATTTAAATAAAATTTTTTAATCTTATAAAATTGTTATCATACATTCTTTTTCTAATTAACACAATGTAAAGATTTTTCAAAGTAGTGCAACAATTATTTTTTGAGGCAATATATATGTTCTCTCTGTAATTGGCGCTGTAATTTACAGAGATATCATTTCTTTTTTGTAATTGTAATAGATCACTTAAAGCGCGACTCTTTTTGATAAGGTAACATAATTTTGTGATGTGTATCACTTCGGTTATAATTTTTTGGAAATAAAAATACTAGTGCTTAGATTTTTTCGAGATTTTTCGAGATACAAAGATTACGTCTACCACTTGTTACTTAGGTTTTTTCGAGGTATAATACTACCACTTTCTTTTTTTTTCGAGGTAACAACATATACACTACTATGCGTGTACTTGGCGCCTTTTTTTACCTTTTTTTTAAGAAAGGTAATTTTGTACGGATATCACGCCTTTTTGTAGTATTACGCATTTTATAAACAGTATGTACAGGGTAAAGCTATTTGGAGGTATAATACTACCACTTTGTTTTTTTCGAGGTAACAACATAATACATATACACTACTATGCGTGTACTTGGCGCCTTTTTTTACCTTTTTTTTTTAAAAGGTAATTTTGTACAGATTAAATATATACTTTAAAATTTTCTGATTTATACAAAATTATATATGCTTATATATAAATATATATAAATATATATACTTATATATAATTATATAAAATTTTATATAATTTTATGTAAGAATCTAGATATAATTATATTAAATTATATAAAAAAATACTTATTTATATATAATTATACATAATTTTATATGTTTATATATAGTTATATATAATTTTTTTTCCCGGGTGCTTTATCAGACTCATCGTAATTTTCTTCGATATCGGTTACCTCGGACTCAGCATCTGTAAATTAGTAAACGTATAATACATTTGATTAGTTTACTAATGAAAAAAAGCTGACAAATTTGCTTGCAATTATTTATTACCTGATTCATCATTTGGTTGAATTACCACGTCTTTAACGAATTTGCTGCCCTTCAAACCAGTCCAATTCGTATCGTCCTTCGGATTCCTGCCAACCATTTTCGACTGCTAACTTTGTGGTTGGTATCTTTTGGTGTGCGTGGGCCCAAATATCAGATATGTATGCACTGCGATGGACTTGTTTGATGAGCTCAGCTCTGCATGGCGGAAGATTTGATGCATCGTAATTCTTCACATTAATTTTAAAAGTGTCGTCGTTATTTTTAAATGTGTAGCTTTTTGAAAATATTGCGAGACGAGCTTCATTTAAATTCTTAATTTTTTTTTGACCATACAATCGACAGACAAATTCCTCCATTTTTTCCATTACACCTGTACGATTATCGTCATTTAATGTGCTGAAATTCGCAAATGCTTTTTGAAAATCCTTTGACTGCACCAACAAATTACCCAGATAGCACTGGACGTCCCGAGGACGTCCGTTTTAAGTCCAATTTATGTCCGCACGTCCATGGACATAAAATGGACATTCAAGGGATGTCCGTTGTTGGTAATGAAACGGATGTCCTATTTGAAACATCCTGTGGATGTCTAATTTATGTTCATACTTGGATCTTATTTTTATGACTTTTAATTATTTATTATATTTAATATACATATATATATATATATATATATATATATATATATATATATATTGTCTAATGTCACTATATAATATAGTTTTATAATAGACTGTTTAGTTACAAAAGCTTATTGTGTAGCATCCAATTAATAAATATAAGTTAACATCAAAAAATCACATTTTTTATGAACTATTGAATATTCAACACTTACAAGGAGGCTTACGGAAGTGTAACTCACCGATTTTAATGAAACTTGGCATACTTGTAGAACATCGAAAAATAATCGACACGTATTTTTTTATTTCGGCAATGGTGCGAGTTTAAGGATAGAAACCACCCTTTGAACGTTAGGGGTGGTCTCCAAGCATAGACAGAAAACAAATCACTTAATTTAGAAGAAAAAAATACTTCTAGGAAGGTTTTAGTACAGCTGATTCAGAATCTGACGTCAAAATTACAAAATTCAAAATGGCGGATCCAATATGGCGATTACATCTCATGACTAAAGGGTGCTTTTTAAAATAGAAATCAGAAAACATTACATAAATAAATTAATAAAAAAAATGCTTTGAAAGCTTCTCATCTGTAAAATTTTTTCTAAATAACAACGTATGAAAATTATTAGTGGGTAATTGAATATTGAATCATTTTTCTTTTTTCGTTCCTCCGGACTCCCCGGAGCTCGGCGCGACTCGCTTACGCGGAGGCCACTCGATTGCACACGATCGTGGACGACGGAAGGCGCGCGGTGCGAGCGATAACGCGGGCTCGCGCGGCGAGAGGGTTCGGCTCGCACTCGCTACGCGGCGCATCGCCGGTATACTTTCGCGCAATTAAGGTTCAACATCGACCTCTATATCTAGGGCAGCTCGGCAGGGCTTCTACAGCGTTCTCAAGTCCCATACTTGATAGAAATATTTACTTCTGCGTATAGTTTTATTCTTTGCTCTCTAAATTTCCTATACTGTCTTGAAATCTTTTGCATATTATGACTATATCCTAGCCGTGCAAGATTAGTATGGTATTTACTTCGTTCGTGTATACTTGTATTTTCGAGAAAAATTTTCTGCGTGTAACTTTTAATTAAAATTTACAATTAAAAAAGATGTCCAAAATAGGTTCAAAAGCAATCCATTATAGGTCCAAAATTGGGTACGTTTTGGACAATCTGCGGACGTACAAAGTTGTGACAAATGGACGTCCATGGGACGTACATAGAACGTCCAACGGACCTTATTTGGACTTTGTATGGACGTCCGAATGTCCAAAAGCGGATGTCCACTGAACGTACAATGGACGTCCTTGCGCTATCTGATATGGACGCTTTTTTCCTTTTTTCGTTCAAATTTCGTTCAAAAGAAAGGAGAGGGGAATGTATTATACACACCTGTATAAAGCGAGGGAAACGTGTACACAAAGGTTACTTGGGTCAATTTATACCTGCGTTCATCGTTGACTAGTATACCTGCTCTTGATGGAACCAATAGTGTTATTCTTCGGTCTCAGAATATAATATTCTGCAGACTGCTTAATATTTTAAATAAACTATTAAATTACAAATATTTCAGAATTACATAAAAGCATTTTGCGGTCGAGCGCGCTATATAAATCAAGCGCGCGGCGCGCCCTTCTATTGCCTGCTGACGGCGTTTGTTACATAAAAATTCTGACTGACTATGTTTTTCTTGTTTTAAATAATATTAACTAATTGTATGCAAAATTTTAGATTTTATAAAACACTTTCACCAACTAAAATTTTTCGATGACTTCAGCGCTCTGCTGACGCGTACCGTTGCAATATTTTGCTGACTGACCATACCCACATAGTTTGTTAGTTAACTTACTATCTACAAACTAATTTTCAGATTTTATAAAACAGTTGCGACATACATGTTTTTTTTACAAGTTTGGACCCGCCCCCGCGCCAGTTGCTAACGAAACTGGTTGACTGACGGCAGGCTATTGATGTACAACCGTTACATGACCTAATGTTAAAATATCAGCCTTTATAAAACTGTTGCATTTTTTTGTTCCTCAGCTCTCGGACTATGACAGTACCCTGAGCTTTTAAGACAGGCCTGCGGCCGGTTTGCATTTTTCAGCCGATTTGATCTATTGCCATCTTCACTCCTCTTGTTTCGTAAAATCTTGGCAACTCGCAAAAACTTCAGACGCTTGAGTTCAGGGACGATATTAGCTGTAAATCGTGTGGCTGTAAATTAGCTGTAAACGCTTCGACGCGTGTTCCCCGTGCTCTGTTCACTGTTATTATTTTTATTACCATATTATAAAATTACAGTATTATAATTAAAATTACAGTAAAATTAGTTACATTATGTAATTTATGTTACAGACATCACATCCTAGCGCAATTGAAAAGCTAAATACTCTCAAGAGGAAGGTGGATGATTCAGGTGTTGACAAGTTGGCCAAGAAATCATTGACACAGCCTTCTGTAACAGAAGTCATTGGTTCTGGTTGCGTCACGCAGTTCAAGGTGGATAGTTTGATCATTGACTTCGTGGTGAATGACATGCAGGCTTTCAGCATTGTCGAACAGCCATCTTTCATCAATCTTGTAACTGGTCTGCAACCGGGAAAGGTGGTCATGAGCAGAAAAACTCTTGTTGGTTAGTAAAAAGATTTTGCACCACAACTTTAGACTATACAGTATTAGTCTTGTAGTATTAACAATAATTGGCTTACTGCCATTACTGGTTACTAATCCCAATGGACAATGATTTTCGACCCTGGCCCGCTCCCGACGTTCTGGTTCATCATATTTTTATTAAGTTATAAAGCCATTGTGGCTGTTTCTGTTATATGAATTATAGGCCTTCATGTATATTCTATTTGTTGACAACTTGACATGTAGGTTACAACAAATACAATTTAATTGTGCACAACCCTACTTCTTTCCAGTAGATTAAATCATAGTAAATAAAATTAAATGCTATATCTGTTACAGAACGTGTGGAGAAACAGTTTAGTGATATGAAAGAGAATCTAATCAAGACCTTAGCAAGCGTTTCGACTGTTTGTACTACGGCTGACATTTGGACCCATCATAATCGCAGTTTCTTTGGCGTTACTGTCCACTGGATCGACTGTGACACACTTCAACGAAAGTCAGCTGCTTTGTCATGCTGCAGAATACAGGGGAAGCATAAATACGATCTTATAGCGTCAACTCTTGAGAGCATTCACATCAAGTACAAGATAGATCTAAAGGTGTGTTCGACAACTACTGACAACGACAGCAATTTTGTAAAGGTTTTCACTGTCTTCGCGAAATGTAAGGGATCTCAGACTACAACCATTCTGTTCCAAAATCAGGATGATGAGGTGGTTTACAGCAGCGTGACAGACGTGCTGAATCAGTCAGAGCAGAGCGAGAACACTTATTCGCTGCCACCCCATCTGAGATGTGCAGCGCACACATTAAATCTTGTTGCTGTGCACGATGCCGAATCTGCTTGTGACGATGCACAGTATAAAAAGATCATGCGAAGCACCATGGCCAAATGTTCTGCTGCTTGGAACAAGGCTAGTCGCAGTACTCAAGCTGCTGAGGTAGTTCGCAATAAGTGCATTCTGACGTTGATTGTTCCCAATGTGACGCGATGGAATTCCACTTTCTATGAGATGGAAAGAATTCACCGCATTACAACTCAGGCTGAAGGCTTGTCGAATGAGATATGTGAACAGATTGGAGTTGCCATCTTCAAGCCTGCAGAAATTACCTTTATTGCCGAGTTTGTGCAAGCAGTGCAGCCCTTGGCAAATGCTCTGAACATCCTGCAGTCGGAGCTAAAATGCTTCATGGGAATTCTAATCCCCACCATTATTTGCTTGAAAAAGAAGTTGTCCGAAGTCAGGCAGTCTGTGAAGCTCGTTGTTCCGCTAGTTGATGCTCTTCTTAAAGGCATTGAGGCTCGCTTCGATAACCTTCTGTAACGTGAAGACCTCATTCTGGCTAGCATAGTGCATCCGCAGTTCCGTTTGCGATGGATGGACAGCGAAGAAAAGAAACTCAGAGGCAAGGCTCTGTTACTTGATGCCAAGCAGCAACTGGACGAACATGCATCTGGGTCATCTCAATCTGAAACTTCTACATCAGTCTCTGAAGACAGCTTCTTCAACTTCAAGGAGTCGGCACCAGCCAGTGTCAGCATGTTTTCCCAGATGGACATGTATCTGGCTGACCCTTCCAGAGAAATATCTTCTCTCAAGAGCTACCCTATAGTCAAGAAGATATTTTTGAACACTAATACAGCTCTGCCATCTAGCGCACCTGTTGAACGCCTATTCAGTCTTGGTGGACAAGTGATGACTGCAAGAAGAAATAGACTCACTGACGAACACTTCGAAATGTTGCTCCTTCTTCGAGTCAACAGAAATGTCTAGTCATATTGTGACTCTCTGTCTATAAAAACTAGTCTGTAGGACTTAAACTGGGTAAACTGTAAAGCTGGAGAGTGGAGACACAATGCCAGGCAACAAGAATAGGAACAGGGAATAACCGTGTATTAATGCCTGTGCATTAATACACGGTTTCCAATAGGTCCAATAGGTAAATCTATTACCTGTGGTTATTCCCTATTCCTATTCCTGTTGCCTGGCATTGCGTCTCCAGCTTAAAATGCGATTGATTATTGTAACACTATGTATACAACTTTAATAAACACATTTTGATATACTTACTTGTATGAGAATCTCAATATGGCAAACTATACTTATGTAAAAATAACGCAAGAGTAATACGTTACTTTATATAGTAACTAGTAATAGTAATATATTACTGTTATAGAAAAGTAATAAGTAATAGTAATTTATTACTTTTATTAGTAACTAGCACAACACTGTAGATACAAAGTTGTTAAAACAAAGAATGCTTGTTTTTACTGTACAAAGACGGGTCACAGCTTCAAATATTGTCGATATAAAGGCAAATGTGAATGGTGCGGTAAGAGACACGTGCTACTTATGTGTCGCAACACGACATCGAGTCCACCTGAGAAAGACAGTCAAACAAAGGAACTTGCCAAGAATCAAGAACAGTCTACGCTCGCTAATATTTCTCTCACAAATGAAGTATTTTTGCAGACTCTCTGTGTAAAATTATTTAGTCAAGGCAAAGAACGAGTGGTCAGAGCAGTTTTGGATACGGGATCGCACAGATCATACATTCTGGACCATTATGCTGAGGAACTGGGTTTTGAAGTCGCAGACGAGCAGCAGATCGTGCATATGTTAGTTGGAGGTTCGAAGTCTAATCCATTATTACACAAAGCGTACCGAGTTAGCATGCGGAGCATGGATGGATCATATTCTTGCAACTTTATAGCTTTAAACCAGAACGATTTGTGAGAAAGTCCCTTTTATAAGTAGAGGACCTTAGCTACAAGAGTTACAGCAAATAGGAATACAGCTCACAGACGTTGACAAGAAAGGCGAGCCGATAGCTGTATTAATTGGCGCTGATACTGCAGGAAAATTGCTGACCGGTAAACGAAAGGAGCTTAAGTGTGGAGCCGTAAGCGATTAGATTGGCCACTAGCTCTAATAATTAAAGTTTTTCCAGGAAAGGACGGTATTGTGCGGGTGGCTAAGGTAAAGACGGCCACCGGAGAACTCGTTCGCCCCATTCAGAGGTTGTATCCACCGGAAATGTCAGAGACATCAGGACCAAGCATGGACGTAGCAGATCAATCTAAGACGGACGATGAGGAGTCTGTCCCGCAAAATGTCTCTAATATATATGTGTGTGTGTGTATATATATATATATATATATATATATATATATATATATATATATATATATATATATATATATATATATATATATATATATATATATATATATGTGTATATATATATATATATACCTCATTGTTTATTGAAGCTTTTCCAAATATATTTTTATTATACATTTTATTGTATTTTCAAATAAACGTAATAAATTAAATATATTCTCACAAATATTTATGATAATAATAAGTATGTTAAATAATTATATTTACTACATTATAATACAAAATTATCGAATATAATAGGTTTTTATTATAAATAATAAAGTATTATATTGAAAAATCATTTTATTCACCATATTTGTTTAACAGTATTTGGTCGTTTACATATATAATCACCGATTTTCAGAACTTTGTCCGGAGATAGTTCGGGACGTCGGAGTGGGTTATGTGATTAGAACATGTGAAATATTTCGTGATTCCGTTATATAATATTTAGGCACTGTCTATGGAACGACCACGGTAAGTAGCAGACTAAGATTTACTTTCGTTCGACACTTGCGTAGCACTGCACTCTCTGAGGAGGATGCGGATCTTTTGTGTCAATGTTTCTATCCGAATAATTCGCTGGTTCGATTGTTCCTCAGCGGCAGAAGCCGATTGAGGTGGTTTTGAGACGTCCGGGACGTCGTCAAGAGGCTCGGCCTGTACTACGGGTGGCGGGACGGAGTACAACACGCTCGGATCAAATTCGCCCCCAGTATAATAGGCTTGCCGTAGCCTTTTTAATTGATGAGCACTCCCCGACCGTCTCGATCGTACCATTGGTTACAAGATTTACTTACCTTTTTTACAGCTTGTTATGCTTCCGAATCTTTTTTGTGATAGTTTGTATTGAGGCAGGTCGTCGCGTTTAGCGCGTAGGCGCACGAGCGTATCCGAACATTGCCGAGCGCGGCAAAGGAGAGGCAGCGAGTCTCACGATCGCGCATGTTACTTCGAGTCGCTACACGACGGTAACCGACACGAGTCGTTTTTGTAACGTATCCACGGTATTACTTTTCAATAAAAGAACGCGAAGTATATTGTACAAGTACGAGTATTTCTCTGCAATCCACTCCTATATCCATAGCCTCATCAGTTTGCATGCAACGTGCGTGAGTGTGTTGTCCTTATACGAGGGTGTAAGCGTGCGTGAGCCTTATTAATACCATGCAGCTGATAGGTAGATAAATGTATTCAATAATCTTAAATGGTTCACTCGAAGTTTTCAGGCACGAAGAAGGAACCTCAGAAATTGGAGAACGCCCTGCGAGAGGCGCGCGTCTACAAGAGGACTTGTCAAGAACGCCCTGAGAGAGGCGCGCATTGACGCGAGGATCAGTCAAGAACGCCCTAAGAGAGGCGCGCATCGACGGATAGGTGACAGGTGGAAGATCGCACAAGGTGAGTCATAGGTAAATCATACGTAAGTCAAAAATATTTGTCTCGATGCAACTTGTGTTTATTACTGCCTCTCTTTCGTTGTTATTTTACAGAAAACGGCAGGCGACAATAATGGCACGGCGCTCCGAACCAAACGCGCTCGCGGCTAAGTCCGTTCGTCAGCAAACGCGCTCGCGGCTAAAAGTTATTTCTCGGCTCGCGATGCTCTCGGTAGTACGAATCAAATTTGAAAACTCATTGAGACCGAAATCAAGAGTGTTGGTCCCCGACTTACAGGGCCCGTATTTATACTATTCGTTTGGTGGCGTCCCGGGGTAAGGGATTACCAAAATACGCGTGACCAGCGCGTGATTATCCGAGAGCGTCGCGTGCCGATCAAGACTATCGATTGTTATTAGTTTGATCGCTCAATATTGTACATGTATAGATGTGTATATGTATAACGGAATAATACAGTATATTAAAGTTACAATAAGTTTGTAATAATTCTGGCGTTATTGTTACTCTCCGCTTCGCGGCCGTAACAAGCGACATCGTAATATTTCGCCGTACGTCACAACTTGACAGATTGACTTGATATCCTTAAGTTTAAATAACATAAAATCTCCACTTTCTTTTACAAGAATTATGTGTTTAACTTTTGAACAGAGAGAAGCCTGAGAGCGGCCACCGGCGCGATTTCGCTGTAACTTTATTTTGAAGCGCCTCTATGTCCACAAAATGTGGACATCGAACTACGTGGCCAATATCCACGTTTGGGCCACGGGGTAACATATAGGTGCACGATTTAGGTTGCGTTCCGTGCTAATGTCGGTAACGCAGAGTTTATTGATTTTTCGTTATGTGAGCGAGCGAGAAGGTATAAGAGTGAGCGAGATGACAATAAGAGCGAGCGAGACAGTAATTGGAGTGAGCGAGATGAGAATAACACATGCAGAAGGCTCGGGGGTGGGGATCTGACCGAGGATCAAGCATCGAGGCTGCGTTCCGTTTGGGCGCTCACGCGCTGTGAGCATCGCTCTATCTTTGTTTGATATTCGATGTGCAACGAAGATAGAATGATGCTTACAGCGCGTGAGCGCCCAAACGGAACGCAGCCCGAGTCTTTCCCTTGCGCGCCGTTGTTTTTATCTCGCTCACTCCTATTACTGTCCTACTCGCTCTTATTGACGATTCGCTTATACTTTCTCGCTCGCTCACGTAACGGGAGACAGTTAGAAAGAGATGAAGAATGAGTTTAATCGGAGACTGTAAATAAAATCGGCCTAATAGACGAACAATCTGTCTGTTGGTCCTGTCGTGCAGCAATCGCGGCGGTAGACACGAGGCGAATAGATACGATTAGGAATAAGAATAGGAATAGGCATAAGAATAGGAATTGTAAAAAATATTTGTCATATATATTACACGCGTATATTATTTTTTATTTTTTAATTATTATAAAATATAAGACAAGTGTAATACATACATAATACGAAAGTTAGTTATATCAACGTGTAGAAAAAAATTTCAGTAGAAGCAGTAGAAGACCGTAAACATACAATTTGCTCTCAGCTTTTTTTCCCGTTTATAGCTATATTTTATTTTGAAAAACTATTCTAAGATCATACTTTTTTCTTTAATTTAATAGATATATAATTCTACATATTTTATTAAATATAAAATCAATTAAAAATATATAATAACTTATTAATGAAATATATTATAGCTTATTAATAAAAATATATTATAGTTTATTATATAGCTACATATAAAATACTTACTAATTTTTATATATAAAAAAATCGCTATTTCCCTCGAAATTCCCCTATAATTTACAAGATAAAGTAACTGTAAGGTATGTCTCTGAAATACTTGTACTTTACTGATGACATGGCATATACATCTTACAATTAGGAAATAAGAATATATGCAAATAATTTACACATTATATTTGCATCTTGTTATGATTTTATTATATGTATATATATTATATATATATTTTTATATCTTAATTATATAAAAAGCTTTAATAAATTTATATAAAAGTAATTCCAATACATTTTAAATAAAAGTACAATTTTAAAAAATTGTGCAACAAATAAATAATAGAATTCGCAGCTTTGCAGCATGGAAGACTATACTCTTCGCATTTAACACACACGTAACATTATTTATTATTATTAAATTTATTATTACTTAAGTATCTTTAATGTGTGTGGAGAACAAAATATTAAACATATTTAAGTATCTTTAATAAATCAAATAAAATATTATGCAGGATAGGACAGATTAACGTAAAAAATAACATAAGTCCTGAATTTGCTAATAATGACATGGTTTTTTCGAAAAGACAATATCCTCAAAACTATATATTGGAACAGATAACATTAATAATTAATAATATAAATAATAATAAATGATTAATAAAATTCATGGCAAATTAAATGTTAAAAATCTTTTTATTTCAAGCACTAATTCCTTCAATACATAACAGTACAAAATTTGATTAATCACATGTGTATACATTTAAGAAAAGAAAGATAAAGAAAGAGTTACATGTCCGCAAATTGTACATATAATTGTATTATAAATTACAACTGCGCACTTCGAGCAGTCACAAACGCTAAGCAAATGTCTGTAACGCTTACACACACTACCGCACAATACGTATATGATGCACAAATTGAAATCAATATAATTTTGGTATAATAATAATAATAAAAATTAGGAATTTACACATTGCTTTCTCACTATTTTTAAGTCTGCAAATTTGCACATTACTTATTATTGTGCTCACAAAGCTTTTCTATGAGGAAGTAATAATAATAATAATAATAGTAATAATAATAGTAATAATAATAATCCTTATAATTGGTATAATTTTTTATGTAAAACATACATATATACGCGCGCGCGAATTGACTTATATCTGCGTCATACACGCGAATGAGAATCTTAGCAGCTTAAATATAGCTGGGCCCCTTCACCACGTCAAGGTGATTCTCATGAAGGGGAAAAAAGGGTGGTGGCAAAAGTCCGGGAATCAAATCCGTATTTTCTCTTCAACGTAAAGAGAAATAGAAGAAAGATGAATGATGCAAGAAGTTAAGCAAAAAAATAGCACACATTTTGCCTTGTGTAAGTATACGTTGGCTATAATTTTAACGTAGGGGAGACCGGGGCTAGAAGTCACACGGGTAAGTTGTCACAAAGCTTATATCTCACTTAATACATTGAGTGGAATATTCTTCTTTATAGTGTAGGTTGCTCCTATCGTGTTAGTCGGATGTACGAAATAGCTCGTTTCAAAAACGTCGCATGTTATATTTACGAGCATTTTTTAAAAATTGGAGGTCGTGAGTAAATTTTTCTTGCCTCTATTTTTATTGTTTCGTTGGTTTTTGGAATTACTAGTCATAATTTCTTTTTGGTCATAAGAAATATTATAGTTTTAGATAATTTTTCCTGTATTTAGTTAACCGTCATTGCAACATAGTTTATAAAGATAATCTTCTTCGTTCAAAATGACCATTCAGGGTAAGTTGTCTCAAATGAGATGGAATTCAATGTTTATGAGAATTATTATTCTTTTATTTACTCAAAGTTTATGAAAGTATTACAAAGTTTATTGAGAATTATTATTCTTTCATTTAGTCTAAGTTTGTGAGAATTATATTACAAAGTTTATGAAAATTATTAATTTTTCGTTTAATTCACGCTGCAATATATTATTAAGTTAAATTTATCAAAAACTAGCACTAACTTTAATAAAATATTAAAACAGGAACTATTTGTCGTATGTTTCCTTTACATAAAAAATACATGACAATCAATCCAGAGTCATGTGACAACCAACCCTGGGTATGGGGTAAGTCGTCACATTTTTACGATCTTGCTTAGAATTAAATAACTTTTTTGTGTATAAATATATATAAGTCTAACATTTTTTTTCTTATACCTAAAGGATGTAGCTACATTATAAAGTACTATATTATACAATATTATAAAAGTACAATATTATAAAATATTGCTAACATTTTTTAAAAAATTAGTATTTGAAAAGTGTGACAACCCGCCCCGGTCTCCCCTAGAACGCATGTAAAAAAAATCCTTACAACCAAAAAATTGTAATTATTGGTGCTAATGTCACAAAGATCGCAATCACAATTGAAATTATTGCATAAATCTAAAACTAGCAGATCTTATCACAGGAAAATGTACACAGTACATTTCCTTGAAGTAACTGATAATATCAGTTGCTTTTTATGTTCTTTTTTCCAATATTTATATATTACAATATCTTATAATTTTATAATTAATTTATCAAAATCATATTATTATTTATATTACTTATTTGTATGTATTCGCCTGTCCTGTAATTTATATATTGTATATATTATAATTCTCGTTAATATCAGAGTATAGCTCTCATTTGCCTTATATTATGTCGTTGTTTGAGTTTCTGGAGAGCGTGTTTCTTGTAATATATATATATATATATATATATATATATATATATATATGTATAAAATTATAATTAAAATATATAATATTGAATACCAACATGAAATCTATTTGATACTTTACTCTATCTGATACTCTACTCTATCTGATACTTTTTAAACTCTTTGTATCTTATATTACATCATTGGTAATAAATAAGTAAATGTATGATTTTACAATTTCGTAGCATGACCGCATTAGAAACTTTTGCTTATTTTGTGATAGGACCTGCTAGTTTATGATTTATACAATAATTTCAATTGTGATTGCGATCTTGTACGATATTGAAAAATGCATATTCATTTTACTTATTACTCGAAAATAATACTTGCTGCAAAGTAATATGATTTGTGAATACATTTGACTCATTGTATTAGAACATTATAAATACAATATTATAATACATGCAGCAATTAGTATTTTTTCTACAATGATGAAATTATGAAGATACAAATCATAGAAAAAAATTAAAGAAATTGCTTTATGGAATTTTTAAATGTTTAGTTATTTATTTTTACACTTTATGCGTTCTACATTATTTTATTACTTTTTTTTCTTTTTACCTTTCTTTGCTTCTATAAATATCAATGAACTGCAATATTCAGGAAACGGCATCTCGACACGATGGAAAGTCAAAAAGTTGTAAATAATATTTTCAATTATTTTTTACCTTTATCCGCCTTCTTTTTTTCAATCATTTCCTTGATCTTCTGTATTAATTGATCTATTGATTTTTTCGGTATACTTCTTTTCTTTCTTTTTTTCCTTATATAATTTCAAGATAGTCTATTATTTTAAGCTTTTTATTACTTATTACTTTGTTGCGCAGTAATATTTTAATTTTATTTGTTTAATAAATTTTTCATTTTTCTACTTGATGCACGGGCTTTGTTGTTTGCAGCACGATTGTGGTATCTTGTGCGAGAATATATTTTTACACGGATTAGATATTGCAGTGCCTCCAATCGATGTTTATAACACGGGTCGTTTTCATCTAACCACCCTAAATGCATATTATTCGTTATCTGTATGCATGACTTTGTTATCTTTTGTAAAATTGCAGCAGATGCCCAATACGTCCGAGATTCAATTCGGGACGTCGGAGTGGGTTGTGCGATTTAAACGTGTGAAAATTATCGTGATCTGTTATAGAGTATTTAAGCAGTGTTTATGGAAAGACCACGGTAGGTACTTTACTAAGATTTACTCTCTTTCGTCACCTGCGCGGCACTGCACTCCCTAAGGATGATGCGGATCTTTTGTGTGTATGATTGGATTTCCGTGATTCGCGGTATCGATCGTTTCTCGGCGGCAGGAGCCGATTGAGGTGGTTCTGAGACGTTCGGGACGTCGTCGAGAGACTCGGACTGTACTACGGGTGGCGGGACAGAATTCAACACACTCGGATCGAATGTACCACCAGTATAATAGGCTCGCCGTAGCCTTTTTAATTGATGAGCGCGCCCCGACCGTCTCGATCGTACCATTGGTGACTATTTCCCTTATTTCACTTACCTTTATTCTGCTTCTGAATCCCTTAGTGTGACAGTTTGCATGCAACGTGCACGAGGGTGTCGTCCTTATTCCAGCGGATAAGGGTGCGTGTGCCTTATCGATATCATGCAGTGAATAGGTAGATTAATGATCTAAAATTGTTCGCTCGGAATTTCCAGGCGCGAAGAAGGAGCAGCGGAGTTTAGAGAACGCCCTGCGAGAGGCGCGCATCTAGAAGAGGACTGGTCAAGAACGCCCTGAGAGAGGCGCGCATTGACGTGAGGATCGGTCAAGAACGCCCTGCGGGAGGCGCGCATCGACGGATAGGTAGCAGGTAGAGGATCGCACAATGTGTGTCACAGGTAAATCAGACGTAATCAAGAATATTTGTCTCGATGCACTTGTATTTATTACTGCTTTTCTTTCGTTATTTTACAGAACGGCCGGCGACAATAATGGCACGGCGGCCCGAATCCACGCGCTCGCGGCTAAGTTCTTCGGCGGTAACTTGCGTTCGCGGCTAAGTTCTTCGGCGGCGACTCGCGTTCGCGGCTAACCCGTGTGGAAATCTCCCCATCTTATCCCCATTTATTATTGGATTCTGATGAGATTTCCCCAAGAAATGAAAACTAAAAGGATTCCAATCTGTCTTTCTAACTTAGAACCTGATTTTGTTGAATTATTAGAGAAATATAAGAATTTCCGGTCAGTTCCTCGTTAGGAAATCAGACATTTGCACATGTTAAGTTATTCAACCGGATGCCGATTGGTAATTCCTAGGTCCGTGCTCGGCGCTGCAGTCGCTTAGAGATATCCATAGGAATCCTAGATGTAATACCTAAAGCGGGAAGCACACACTGCTTCTGCACAACGCAATAATGTGTAAGCATAAGAAAATTGATTAGTTCATACACATGTGCATAAGAAAATAGACCAATCAGTTTTCTTATGCTTACATATTATGCGTTATGCAAAAGTCTGTGTTCCCCGCTTAATTTTGCGCAATATATTCTTAAGGTCTATCCAGACAAACTTTTGCATAGCGCATAAACATAAGCATAAGAAAATTGATTGGTCCATATGCATGTGCATAAGAAAATAGACCAATCCGTTTCTTTATGCATATGGTTATGCACTTATGCAAGTTTGTCTGGATAGACCTTTAATAAATAACGACATAACCTGGAAAGTGTTCCCAATTCGTTCGCTTCGAATTGTGCAAAAATGTTTTCGATTAAAATGAATAATTGGTTCTGGTGTAATTGTCGTCTTCAGAGTGTGTCGTTTTGGAAAAATTTTCTCGGTAATTTTGTATTGTTATGTTCGTATTTGTGTCAAAATGAAAAGAGAAACACCAGTTATTTTATCAATTTATTTTATTTCTTACTTTTGTGTACGCGATTGTACTCGTCCAACGTGTTTGTAATTAATTAACATATGTGGCGGCATACGCCACTAGCAGCGCACGCCCGCGCGGTGCCTGCAATACCGGCAGTTCCCGGCAACGCCGCTAGGCGTCGCATCGCTCTCGCATTATCTCAAATTTAAAGTTCGGTAACAACTAGTATAAAGGGAGACCCCCTAAAGGACCGGATCAGATATTTTCAGGCGCTAGTCGCCTAAAGGCACCGAGTCTCGAACTCACAGCCATACGGCGCGAGTCGCCCGGCCCCATTACGATTTATTCCCCCAATACAATCTATAAATTTGATACTTTAAAATAATCGATTGCTCATCCCTTAAAAATAACAATTTAAATTTCAACAAGGAATCCGGCTAGTAAATCCGGCCGAATTCCTATTTAAGTTTTACTGACCGGAATCCTTGTTAAAAGTGGGACGTTTCCCAGTCGGATTCTGACGAGGTTTTCTAATCGGATCCTAATAATAACTGAGGAAAACCTACCGGATCCCTGCTTAAATTTCCACACGGGAAGTTCTTCGGCGGTAGCTCGCGTTCGCGGCTAAGTTCTTCGGCGGCGAGTCGCGTTTGCGGCTAAGTTCTCTCGCGGCTCGCGAAGCTCTCGGTACTACTAATTGAAATTACTCGAAGAGATCGGAATCAAGAGTGCTGACCCCGACTTACAGGGCCCGTATTTATACTATTCGTTTGGTGGTGTCCCGGGGTAAGGGACTACCGAATTACGCGTGATTACTGCGTGATTATCCGGGAGCGTCGCGTGCCGATCAATACTATCAATTGTTATTGGTTTGATCGCTCATTATTGTACCTGTATAGATGTGTATATGTATACGGAATAATACGGTATATTAGAATTCAATAAGTTTGTAATAATTTCGGCGTACCGCACACCATATGTATAACGGAATAATACAATATAAGTTACAATAAATTTGTACTAATTTCGCCGTACGTCACAAATGCTGCCAGATACGATTAAATGCTTGTAATTGAATTTCGACTACCTTTGCAAAAAGAGTTGTTGGTCGTATTAATTTTGTAACTGTAGGAGCATCTTCGTCTGGATTTGGATATTCGCGGAACTCTATATATTTTTCACTTGCTGTTGCGTCATCCATTGGCGTTTTCATCATAATATTACGACAATTATCACAATTACTTTTTGCAATGCTTTTCCGTGCTACGTATCCAGCAAAAAATGCAATAGCATTCTCATCGTAACTACTCAATGAGCTTATATTTCCTGTACTTTCGATATTGTCATACTCTTTGAGAATGTCTAGATCTTCAGCAAATATTTCATCCTCAGGATCAATGTCGTATTGTGCAGAAGTTTGACTTGCAGTCATTGCATTTTCAATTGCCTTAGTAATCTTAGTGGGTGGATTAATAAGGCACTCAGTTTCTGGACACTGAACATTGCCTCTATCGCTTGTGTGGATATATCCTGTACATAGTATGTGTCTCACAGAAAGTCGGACCATTCTTGCAGTAGGATTAGGATTGAATCCACCGCGTTGCCTTAATTTTGAAAAAAAATGTTCAACAGAATCTTGATTGCACAATCCTGTCGCAAGTTCAAACGATTCGTTTTCAATTTTTAGGTCATTATATGTTTCCAAAATAGCTTGTATAGTCAAGCTAAATCTTTTTAAACATGGAATTTTATATATTTTTTCTGATGACGTAGACCATCTTGAGCACCATGTGACAAAATCTCTTAACAAATGTTCAATGTCAGGATTTTTACTAGATAATAATCGTTTTCCACCAAATTTCATATTAAAACTGTATGAATTGCAAGCATCAATTACATTATTCATGCGCTCTGTGAAATTAGCCGTCGCTTTCCATGTATTGGTTTGCAATTCTTTTCCAAAACCCGCTAATTTTATTGCAGCTGCAAATTTATTACTAAATAATTGGAAAGCTCTTTTGACGTTCATTGCTTCAAAAGTATTAGGACGAATATGCGCTTTTGTAATATGCGATAATAAATTTGATCCTCCTGTTGCAGCATTATCAATAGCCCATGTCATTTCAAAATCTTCAAATGATGCTATTACTTCTCCATCGCAATACAGATATTTGTGTGTTCTTAGCAAGCTTGCTAATCGTTTCACTAAATGTGGGAAATCAAACGATGCGTAATATTTTTTGTCATTATGTATAAAATATGGCCTATCTGAGTCTACGCCAAGTTGATTGTAGGCACTCTGATTACATGTGCCTTGATCACATGTTACAATTCGTACATCGGCACCTGTTTTACTCAGTCTATTCAAGCATTCTTTTAATACAATTATTATTTCTTTAGCCTTCATGCATTTTCCTGGAAGAAAATATGCCAACGGCTGACGCCATGGATTACGCGCATTTATGCTGTCCAAGCAAAACACAAAAACACATTTAGCTCTCTCGCATTTCCTAAAGGTCCTAGGTCTCTAAGTCCTTCTATTTGATCTAAATGAAGTGAATATTCTTCAAACGATTTTATGTACATTTAATCCCATTTCAGAGCACATTTTCTTTCTTCTATAGGCATCTTTGCCATTTTCTCCTGCAGTTTAGAAAATAAAAAATCGCAAAATCCTGGCACTACATCATATTCTTCGTGCCATCTTCTAATGGTTCGTTCGCCAGGAAACGTGCAACCTGCCTGTCGTAAGCGACGCAATGCAGAAGCTGAATAATAAAATAACTGCTGTGAAAGGCTTTTTTCTTCTTGCGTATATGGCGTTTTTGGCACATGAAGTTGCAAATTGATCATTGCTTTAGCAACAGGATGTAAATTTAATTCTTCTGTCAATTTTTGTATTATTTATTTTTTGTTCTTTTTACTTGTTGTTTTTTTAGATTTTTTGGGAGCACGCAAACGAAATTTTAAACTTTTTATGATATTACGCAAACGATTGATTTCTCGCTTTAACAAATTAATTGTTACTTTAGATTTCGTTTCCTTCTTTGTATTATTAGATATCTCTATCATTTTGTTTGCAATAGGTACCGCATGACATACATTAATATTTTGACTTGCCGGTGGTTCTAGATGAATCCAATCCATTATATTTTCTTCTTTGTCCGAAATATCAAAATTTAACTGCGCTTGATAAGTTTTACAAGGTCGACTAACTACACCGTACAGATTGTGAGCAGAAGAATTTGCTATTTCTATGTTATTATTTGTAATTTGTTCTACATTTGTTTCTATTAATGTCTCAGTTGGTGTTAAATTTTGCATGCTTTGTGTTGTACTTGCATTTGTTGTTTCTAAATCTTCTTGCGAGCAGCCGTTAAATTTGACTGGAATGGCATCTCGTTTTAATTTCTTCCTGTCTTCTCCCTTAAAGGAACTTGAACTAAAGTGGTCCGCGCATAGATCAGCACGACGTAATGAAGTGGCAGACCATTTTTCCAATTTAGTATTTCCTGAAATGATATTATAATACGAGATATTATTTTTTTAAGTTTTAATTAGATTTGTAAAATTTTGTAATTAAAATAAATGTAAATAATAATTACTTCTTGGAATTGTAATGAAATGCGAGTTTAATCACAATTAAAAAAAATGTTTGTAATTAAACTAAACATTAAACACAAATACTTTTTCTAATGTGATTACACCCAACTTCAATTACAATTCCAAAAAATATTTATATTTTAAACAGAAAAGTATATTTTTTTTTGCCAATAAATGATTAACAATTTATTAATTCTTATTATTCAATTAATTCTTAATTTATATTTAAATTCAACTTTAATTACAATTCTGAAAAGTATTTACATTTCAACTCGATTTCAATTTCAATTTCAAAAAATATTTGTATTTAAACTTGACTTGAAATAAAATTAAACAGTAATTAGTAATGAAACAAAAATTTAATTACAAAAATATTTAATTATTTACGACCTTGATTTTAATACTCTATCATAAGCTTTTCTTGCACAACTTGATTGATATGTAACATTATTACTTGAAGAAGTCATTTCTGGAGAACGATAATTATGTTAAGAAAAATACACAAAATAAACAATTATTCTTTAAAATAATATTTGAAACAATTGCAATTAATTATGTGCCAATCATAGACGTATATGATAGACTGAACATTCCCATTGGAGAGCTTCCAGCAAGATGAAGGGCAGAAGATATGCTTGCGGAGATGCTTTCCTTTTCTAATCGACATAATTAAAAAAGAAAAGTGTTTCTGGAAGCATATCTTCTGTCCTTCAGATTGTCGGAAGCTCTCCAATGGCAATATTCACTCTATATATTATATATACGTGTATAGTGCCAATGTGTTTATACAGTTCAAAAAATGCATAAGAACAAGGCAATTTATTTCCCGTAGTTTTTTTTGGCGCTGAATATAATCCTGTTTATCTAATTGCTATAAATACGTACTGTTTTGTTCGCTCAAATTATTTTTTTTTTTACAGAAGTTATAAGCAATACAATTTTCACGAAATATAAAAAAATCGTCAAATTTACAAATTATTAGATATATTTGGTTTGTCGTAGAGAAATCTTCAAAAATGCATTTTCGAGCTAAGAAGACAATTTTTATTTGATAAAAATAGGTTAAGATACAAGAAATTGCAAAATCCAATTGTTATAAGTAATTGAAATGTTCAATTATTTTTCTTTACCAAGAATTAAATTTAAAAAAAAATTTTTAATTAATGCTATTTTATTCTTAATTTTATTTTAAAAGTATACATATTTATCTCGTGCAAAAATAATGAATTCTATTTTTTATACATTTTTAATAAATGGTGCCCCGTCGTGCTCGCGTCTTTAACTCGACCAAGTACTGCGGCACATCAATTTTTGTCGTAAATTTTTTGTAGGAAGAATGTACAATATAAATAACAATTTATAATGTCGAATATGATCAACATTATACAAATAGAACATTATAATCACATTTTTATATTAAATATTACACTTTTAAAATTATGTAGTATTCCTGGTAAAGTTAATCGTTATTGTATTATATAATTTAACCGTTAATTTTTTTTTTCGTTTGGAATTTCTGGGATTTTCTGAGTAATCGATGTTTTAGCAACGTAAGTAGGGAATAAATGGGCTACCTGCCTCGGGTGCTCCGAGGGGGGAGCGGGGCGGGGGGGAACTCGAGGGCGAGTGGGTCCGCGGGGAGGGGGATAGGTGTCCGCGTTCTAGGGCGAGGGGGTCCGCGGGGGGGGGGGGGGTGTCGGCGAGCGCGTCGGGACATGTTGTTTATTAAATATTTATAAACATATCGTTGACAAAGGGGGTGCCGCCGAGGGGGAGGGGGGGGAGTAGGTGTCCGCGTTCTAGGGCGAGGGGGAGGGGGGGGGAACGTTCGCGTTTTCGGCGCGGAGTATTACAAAAGCGAGCGTCGATGGTCCGACGACCGTTTAAAGATAAAATGGCCGAGGTAAACAATTGATAAAATTTGTCTCCGATGACGATTCAACCGTTGCGGAGTCCTTTTCATGTTTTTTCTAGGAAGAGCCGCTGCCGATTACGATTTAACCGTCGCGGGCGGTATTCGGTTATGGCGCGGCATATTACAAAAAGCGAGCGCCGATGTCCGGCTGCTGGAATGTATAAACAAAAATATGTCCAACGACGATTATACAAAACGCATAGCATCCATTGTCGCCAGGATGATTATGGTGAGGGGGGTCCGCGTACAACGGCCGCGTCGGTTCGCATGACGTCACACGGCGCGCTCTTGTCTCTCTCGCACCCGCGTTATTAATTTAGAAAAAAAATTACCTTAGTCTCGACGAGGGGGGGTGCCATGACCGCGGCCCTGCCTTTGTCTCAACGCAGCCAGCAAAGACTCATGCGGATTTTGGGCACCAGGGCGGCGGTTGGGAAGAAGACTCGCGATATGCACGTCGAACACCAATTCGTCTGCCAATCTCTCGTCCTCCTCCGTTGGAACGTACGCGCGGCCCTGCGCGAGGGCTTCGACGTAACGTTGCGCCCGCCCGCGTCCGAGGGCCGCGCGGTGATCCACGTAAATTTCTCTCCGCCCGCGTCCAATACCGAGAGGCCGAAGAGCATTCAAGAACGCCCGCCCGCGTCCAATACCGCGTGGCTGACGCGGGGGTTCAGGAATAGCGAGCCTCTCCTCCTGATCACTGTCAGAGTCGTTAACAAAGTCAAACTTGACAATACGTCTAAGATTTTCAAGAGGAGGCATCACAAAAAACAGTATAATTACAAAAACACAAAAAACAATCACAAAGGTGACTAATTGCGTCACTAATCCTTAAAAAAATGTATTTGCTCGAAACACGTTTGCACGCTCACAACCACGATGAGACTGAATTCAACGACGGTTGTAGAACGGAGCGGTCAAAGAGTCACCAGAGCTCAGAGAAAAGTAATTAAGATAAAATATATCTCACACTACAATGGCGAGGATCCGTCGGATCATCGGTACCATATGCGAGCGTCGCCGGAGCGTCGCTTCACAGTTTACGATATATGATACCTTAACTTTCAAGTGGCCTGAGTTCTAGCGAGCGTCACATATACGGCTCGAATGGAAATGCGTGTGAAGAAATTATGTTGTGAATTATACTTAAAAAATACATTTTTTATTCTTCTTCTTTTACATATTTTTTTGTTTTTTTACATACTACGGTAGCGCACTAAAAAATAAAGCTGCGAGCTCACAGTCGACGAGCTGATGTTTATCGAAGGCGTCGCTATCGCGTATTACATTCAATACTTGCGTAGGATCCGTTACAGTGGACGCGATTTTGGAAAATTGCGTGAACTTGACATCGACCGTCTCGACAATTCTACTCAATCGATGGAACATCGCGTCGATGCACATATCAAGATCGAGCATACGGTGTAACGTTGATTCGACCATCGTTAAGCGTACGTTTAAAGATTCGAGACGTACGAGTTTGACACCGTTAATCGTACAAATTCTCAATGTTAGCGGTCCAACGCTTATAAAATCGCACGTATTTTTACAACATCGAAGGAAATTCTGAATGTTCCGTCGTTGTTCGTAGAATCCCTTCCACGTTTCGTGGGACAGTATCAATTCCGTTCCTTGATGATCTCCTACGGCGATTTCCACGTAACTCGGTGGACCCACGTTGACGCCAATTTCGAGGAATTTGTATCCCGTAGCCGTCAACGCGTATCGTCTGCTGAGTATACGAACCGCGCAATGCTCCAACGAAATGCTGTAAAAAATAACGAAATTAGTAATTTAAAAAAATACAATTTATAATTTGCAATTTATAATTTGCAATTTTAAAAAATATAAAGTTTTATAATTTAAGAAAAAACGAAAACTTACTTGTTACATTTGTTCTCGTACGATGGAGTTTCATCATCGGGGATCGGTACGTAATAATTCATACGTCTACTGCCACCGCTGCTGCTTCCTTCAGCGGGATACATTCTTTCTCTCGGTTATGGAGAAGCGGACCGTTGATGCAAGCGACCGACGCAAGACTGATCGTCGTTATAAAATTAATCGAATATACGCGGCAACCAAAACTATGATGAAGGAGGGGGAAATTAATGTTTCTGGAACGCGCAATCAGCGCTCTGAAATTTTTAGGAGAGGGGGCTAAGGTAGGATTTTTTATTAAGACGTATACCCCCCCCCCTTCCGCATGACATCAACCGTGAAACATGTTCAGACATGTTCAGACCTCTCTCGAGTTAGAATTCGTCACGTATACTTATTCTTTAATGTTGTATACTATCGACTAATGGGGGGAAAGGAAATAAAACATAGTAAAATTTACACATACGTATAAAATTTATTTTTTAAAAAGATGACAATTTTCTCTGACGTTTCGACCACCAGTTAAATATTTTTAATACATTTTGCAACGCGCAATTCTTAACGTGTTTTCCGCATCGCATAGTATCGGTAGCATCTAGAATATTCAAAGATTCGATATCTTCGTAATCCGCATCCAGAGTTTCGATGTTTAGGTTTTTTCTCGCTTTATTCTCAAGCAGATCCACCAGCCATTCTCGTTTCTGGCATCCCTTGACGTACACGAGAGTTGGCATTTCGTCGTCGTCGTCGTTGTCCTCTTCCTCACCGAGCACGGCCGACGTAATTAAACGCTTCACCTTGCTGTACGGCACGTTTCCGTCTTCCCATCGTAATCCATGGTGATTGCGAATCAACCAGGAAGCGCACGATTTGTCGGATTTTGTGAGGAGATTCCACGGCATGGGGCATGTAAAGATGTAATGCGCCAGAACGACCCTGTTTCTCAGCACCGCCGCCTCCTTCACGACAAATTTCATCCCGACGACGAAACCTTACAGGTCCACGAACGTTGGTGCGGACATGAAGAGATATCTCTCTTTCTTCGATGCGTGAATCGAGAGGAATAACGCGCGTTTCGCGACACTGATTTATATCCTGCTCCCCTTTTTCCCTCTCATAAATTTGTATCGGGAGTGAAAGAGAGAGAAAATTTTTGTCGACGTTGCCGCGAACACTCAAACTATTTTGCGCACTACGTTGGTCAACGGATTGTACTCGATCACGCAATCGTGTATGATCAGACAGTACGCGGAGGTATTCGGCAGTACGTTCTCCATGCAATCGAATTCTATTCTGACATCCACGGTGGCGTTTTTGACGGATTCGTTTTGTCGAGAGCAATCGATGATCACGAACGGACCGTTACGTAGAAAAGTCGAAACGGTGAGACTCGGTTTGAGATATTCGTATCCGTAATAGCCCTTGCAGAAACGCGCGTACATATCGTACAAAATCGCCCATCTGTGTTTGCCAAAATCCAAATTCAAATCGTCGTACGGATAGACTTCCGAGTTTAGGTAGAGTTTCACGTTGGTCAATTTGCAGTTGTCGAATCGGCTCGTATCCGCGGACATGACGTTCTTCCGACCCGTCTGCAGAGCGAAGACGACGTATTGCGGTTTCTCGAGCTGAGCCGCGGTCTTAATGGCCCACGAGTGCTTGGTCGTGTTCTGCAACAGGGGATACTCGTACAGATCCCACGAACGAAAACCCATACTGAGATATCGTCCTTTTTCCAAGGCGCGCAGCATCGACAGCTTGTTGATCTCGCTCAATACCACGTGCGGCATTCGCCACTGTATCTTGAGTATTTTGATAGCAGGCTCCAACGCGAGATTTCCCACCAGACAATTGTTGTCGTTGCGCGATCGTATCAAGATTAATTCGTGACGAGCGTTGATCACCACGCGTTTGTAATCCTCGCAAAATCCTGGTAACAGGTTGAGCGGTACGCAGAAATTGAAGTATCCATTCGCGTTATTATGCGGATCCCAGCCGGCGTTTCTCAAGATCACGCTTCTGTCGGACGATACCGTTACGTAGTTCTTGAGCGTGCTGGTTATTCCTACGTTTCTGCAGCGATCAATCTCCACGCCGTCGAGCTCGTATCGAATCTCATTGAACATGAACGCGACGCAATTATTACCCAGTACCACGTTATCGGCTGCTTGGTCGACCGCTCTGGTCACCGTCAATGTTCCTTCGACGTAGAGAAAACTTTCGCACGGCAACGTATACAGATCCTGCTGTTGTATGGGTATTCGTATCTCGTCGCTATACTCGAACGTTGTGTTAACGTACGGGTTGTACGTGTGAGTCTCGATCTTGACGATGCGATCGTCAAAGACGGGCTCGCCTCCAATGTTGAGAATTTCAGTCATCGTTCAGACGTTTCGTACCGCGAATCCCAGAGATTGTAAAAATTTAACGTTCGATGCGTCGAGCTTCTTTCTCGTCTCTCTTTTTTTAACGCCACCGAATGTCGATTTGACAATATTGTCGATCGTCGCAGTCAAAGATATTCTTATCTGTCGCGTGCTCCGAGTCGTTCAACACGAGCATCTCACACACGTCGCGCGTTATCGCTGTCGCCGTCGTACGTGCAATCTGACGGTGATCTCCTCTCCTCGAAAATCGAGCAATCGTCCGTCTTGATCCGTGACGCGTATCGTTAGATCCGTAACGCTTCGCGCGATGATCGGCAGGTAAATGATCTGCGCCGGCGTTTCCGATATCTTATATCCCGGTGGTACGCTCGGTGAAAATTCGTGTATCGTGTGAACACGTTTGCCGTTGCTGTACGCACCCGCGGTCACGTTAGCCTCCACGCGGATAATGTTTACGTTGATAATATTAATCGACGCGTCCGATTCATGCCACTGTTTCGGCTGCAATATACGCTTCGACGAGAATCCCAGCAGCGATCCAACGTTGTTCGGTTTGTTAAGGGGAGGTTCTGGTTCAGAGGCCCAAAAAATGCATGAATTTCAGGAATTTTTTTAAATATAAAATTAATGAATTTGAAAAAAGCTTTTAAGGGGCTTTATTCTTGTACTGTTACATAAAAAATTTTTATTGTTAAAAAAATTCAAAATGGCGGCTCTCGCTTCCACGCTATGAAGCATAAGTTTATGCGCGCGGGGCGCTCCACAGCCTTGCCAGCTGATCTGAAACAAAAAATGCAAAAAATTTATTAAACTAGACTAAATTTGGGGGGCCTTATCGTTTTCCGATTTTTAAAAAACCCCCGGAAAACAAAATGGCAGCCATTTGAAAAAAAACCTATTTTTTCCCGTTTTTCTTTTGCTTCAACGTTCGAATAAAAAAATTTGCAATCAATTTTTGAAAAAAACTCATCGTGAAGGCCCCCCAAATTAAATTTCCTTTCTTTTGCACCGCGATTTATTAGAATCGGTTTATCCGTTGAAGCTGTAGAGCGCCCCGCGCGCCGAAAAATGTTGTTTTGAGAAAAACGCGTTTAAAGTTTGACGTTATAAAAAATCGTATTTAATGTATGTTTTTTACAACTTACATTTAATCAGCTATACCAGGACCATATAGAGGCCCTTCCTCTTCCTCAAAGATGTTTTTTTTTCTGGATTTGCGCATTAATTTTCTCTATTCTGGCATTTTTTGCTTGCTCCGACGTATTAATCTCCGCCGCCGCCACGCGCCTCTCGTCAGTCTGCACGGCGAAGTTCCTACTGTTGAGCCCGATGACGATCCCTAATGCATTCATAGTCTTCAATATAGACGAATACCCTTCATTGAAGATGCCTGCAGCTATATATGCGGCTATTTTTATAGTTTCAACGCCGCAATGAAAGTGCTTGGGAGCCAGTTTCCATATGCATGCGTTGAAACTTTCATTGTCGTCTTGGGTATTTCCACCGGTGCATCTTTGTAATAAGTCGTCACTTAAAAGAGCCTCATACACTGGAAAAATGGCTTTTTTAACACCATTAGGTATAGAAAGAAGGTCTCCGTCGGCTACCGGTTTTCCAGCCAACGGACTGTTCCGCTTAACAAGAGTGTAACTCGTAAAATACTTTCGATATCAAAATATCCTTTCACCCACGTATTCTCAACAACATAAGGATGAAAATTAAGCAAAAAAAATTTTTCGATTTTTTCATCGTCATGAACCAGAACCTTTCCTTAAAGTTCACTCTAAAAGCGCACTTGATCTCGCTCTTCATCGTATTGTAATTTGCGCGGAGCACTATCGGGTATTCCGTGGCCTCGTCTTCGTAGCCGTTCGCGCGAGCGGTCGCCTCTCGCGCGATATTTGCGACCGACGTACGATCGTCGTTGGAACGATTTACGCGTCGCGGACGTTTCCGTGAAATTTCGCGTTTCAAAAACTCATGTATGGCTCGTATCTCGTACGATCCCTCGGGAATCGTAATTTCCGTGTCATTCTCGTCGAAATAAAATTTATTGTTCGAAGAATTCACGTTCGGAATCGTGTGATAAGTCTCAAAACACGTTAGACCGAGCTCGTAGTCACCGTCGCTCAGATCCACGGCGGGAAAGTAGTGCTCCGCGAGGATGCTGCTCTTCCCGGTCAGCGTGAACGTTATAGACATGTCGGTGCAATCCGTTAACAAATACTGAGTCACCACGGCGCACCGTCAGGCTTTAAATTAGCGTCGATTGTTCGGAGAAATTGCAGGCACAATTGTCCACAGATGCTCTGATCGTATCGCTGATAAGACGTGCGATTGTACTCAAGCTTCGTCACGCTCGGCCCGAAATATCGCACCAATTCTTTCGGCGGTCGAAGATTGCCGAAACTGTCGAAATATATGACTCGATCTTCCCTCTTCGCGTACGCTACCCAATGAGTACCGGGACCCGCTGCATCGTCCAAATTCACGATACCGCTTTCGTTTCGACGTACACCGCCGATCGGTAACGAATCACGCATGAAGACACCTCTGAAGAACGGTACACGCATACGCCTTGCCAGTCGATTCAATTGTACGTTAGTCGTAATACCCGCGGGCATATTTAACGTCTTTTTGACGTTTTTTTTTTATTTTTGACGCTACTCCTCGCCCGCGTTTGTGCGGACCGAGATACAGCCCTCGTCCATATTTGTACGGAGCGAGATAAAGTCCGCGACCTTCCACGGCGCGATTGTGACGTTGCATCTCTTCCAGCTGACGCCGCGCGACTTTGTTATCGTTCACGGCCTTTACGACTCCCGCCGCTCCGCCGGCCAACGAGCCGAGAACTCCTAACAACGGTAGAATCGGCAATACGCCGCCTCGTTTCGCCGCCGAAAGTATCCGTTTTTTTTTCGTCAGCCTTTTCCTCGTTTTCATTTTTTTCGTTTTCAAACCCATTCCGAGCTTCGTCTTAGCTTTCATGATCGCCCAGACGGCTGTAGCGGCAGCTCTTTCTCCGAGAGTCGAATCTCTCGCGGTAATGCGTTTTCGCGCTTCCGCAGCGAGTACCTCGTCCGCCGCGTGTCTCTCGGCGAGATCGCGGTTACGCGAATAGGCTATGTCGTGCTCGCGACACGCCGCGTCCAATGAATTAATACCTTGATCCCCTCTCGCCAATCGTTCTTGTAAACAAGTTCCCGGACCGCAAAATTGATAGCCGGGAATGTGTAATTCGAACGGAAGTGCGTTTATCGCGCGATTTAACAAGCCTCCATCAATTTTTTTTGTTGACATTCGCCGCAATCTTTTATCATTGGCGCGGGACCGTCGATGTGCGTTCGCTGCCACGGTTGATTGTAATGTTCGTAACAGCGACGATATGTCTGAACCTCCAAATCCGCCCTTATATGTTCCGGAAGCTTGTCCCACACGTAGTGTACGTGATCGCCGCACGTTTGCAGCAGAACGGCTTTCGGCACAAATTGCAGCTGTTCGGCGCTCAAGTCGCGAATATCGGAAGGTCTCGACAGTAGGACGAACATTTTTGCTACTGAGCGATTCGCGGTTCCGCTCGCCTATAAATAGGCGTTCGAGTCAGCCAGAAAGTCGGCAGTGTGGAAAAAATGAGATTCGTGCGACAACCGTTGGCGATTCGCGTGACGAATTGCGACGACAGATTACGGTCGATGGGGGGCAACGCGGAGAAACGCAAGCACGGTACGATGCTGCCGGCTACTATACGCGCGATCATTTGCGGCCCCTCGAATTGCGGTAAAACCAACGTTCTGATAAGCTTGCTGGAAAGTCCGCACGGCGTACGTTTCGAAAACGTGTACGTGTACTCGAAATCGCTGCAACAGCCGAAATATCAATATCTGGAGAATTTATTGACATCGATTGACGAAATCGGCTACTTTACGTTCTCCAATAACAGTGACGTCATTCCACCGAGCGACGCGCGTCCAAACTCGATCTTCGTCTTCGATGACGTGGCGTGCGACAAGCAAGACGCTGTGAGAGAGTATTTCTCAATGGGCAGGCACTCGAGCGTCGACTCATTCTATCTCTGTCAGACGTACGCGAGAATACCTAAACATCTGATACGCGATAACGCGAACCTGCTGATCCTGTTCAAACAGGATGGTACCAATTTGAAACACGTGTACAACGATCACGTGAATACCGACATGTCGTACGACGAATTTTGCTCGTTGTGCCACGATTGTTGGCAACAAAAGTATGGATTCGTAGTAATAGACAAGGACAGCGCGCTTTCGAACGGCCGATACAGAAAAGGATTTAACGTGTTCGCGATACCGCAAAAGCGATCAGTCGTTGCCGATACCTCGTCGGAGGTGAAACGTTAGCGATCAACGCTCTGCTTTTTTTCCACGATGGCCGCGATCGACGGGAGCGAGAATATTCGCGAACGCGAGAAGATCGTGAAAGAGATTGGGAAGACGAGTGATTCGATTCGCAAGAAACTTCGCGCTTTGAAGACCGGTAAGATCGAGAAGGACATTGAGTTGGACACGCACTTTAAGCCTCTCATCGGGCCATTGCAAAAGATCGTCGACAAATCGAGCTTGATCGCGGTGAAGAAGGAGGAGCCGGAAAGCGTTGCTGACGCGGGGATGGAAACGTTACCCGTTCAACAGCGCGGGGAGAAGGAGGAGTTTGCTACTCCGGATGCTACACCGATGAAAAAGAGGGAACGATTAGACTCCTGGTCGGATCTGGCATCGTCGACACCGCGTAAATCTAATCAATCGAAACGATCGAAAGTACTACCGATAACTTCTACACCGTTAACCTCTACATCGACGCGAACCGTGCAACGTACAAGTCCCGAATTCCTCGAAGACGTGGATGTTTTCGAAACCACGGACGATTCGATCGAGACGGCCGTTCAAAAGCAGTTGCAAACGTCGAAGGATCGAGAATTTTTTGTAGAAACGATAGAAGATGAGTTGGGTCCACTGAGCCGAATGTACATCGCGAGCGTTTTGGGCGCCGATTCGACGATAGACACCGTGTACGGTGTTTATCTCAGCAAGAATGAATTTATGCTCGGTAATCAACGTTTCGACGTGGACAAAGCGGATAATATACTTATCGATGGCGTACGATACGCCGGCACACCCGGTATTTACGAGTTGATCTTCAAGAAAGCACCCGATGATAAGCTCTACACGGAGGCGGATATGCAAAAGTACAAGGACATACTGGTGGCGACGAGTGCTCATAAATACAAGCACGATCCTCAAGGACGAGTAATGGGCAACAAGGGATTCAAGTATCAATCGATAATCTCACCGTTGATATCGACCGAATCCAAGAAGAAAAAATCCGGAAAGGGATTATTCGCGCCTCGCGCGATGACGCTAACCGACAATAAGATCGACTACGTGCACTGGGACGACCCCAACGAGCTGGTGGATCGTCTGCGATTGCTCGACGCTTCGCGTCAAGCTGGCAACAATGCTCACGACAACGAGATCATATCGATTATCGAGGAACTTCGCGAAGCCGGGCTTATTATAAATTAAACGTGCAACAGCGATCCGTTCAATCAGCGTCGAAATGCCGATCAACAAATTTGGATTGTTCGAGCACAGCGGAGACGCGACAAATTCCATTTCGCACCATCGGTGGAGCGGATTAATGGGAAATTTCGTGCGCAATAACGCTCTGTGTCGCACCGCCACGGACTTTGACGCAAGGTCGCGCAAGATTCGTCGCGTAGCGCAACCTGAGACTGACGGTGACGCGGTTAACAAACTATACGTGGATCAGTGCGTTAAAAGTTTGACAGATCAACGAAAAGAGTCAGACGAGAAACTTGCCTCGTTCGAGAAGGACGTGCGAGCGTTACAGACTGCGGTAAACGCGCTTCGGCGTACGAACATCGTTAGATTGGAAACGGCTAATGAACGATGAAGAAACGGTTCAGCAGAAACGACTATCAAAAGGCGACGAGTGAAGAGAAGCAACGGTTAATTGACGACGGCGACGAACAGCAACGAACGATTCGAGAACGGTTGTCGGACGGCTGTCTTACGGTTCGAGAACGGTTGTCGGACGGTTGTCGAACGGTTCAAAAACAGCTCAGTAACGATTACGAGCGGTTTAAAAACAGTTGCGAACTACGTGACAGGAAAGGCTACAAACGGCTAAAGAACGTCGACGACGACGATGAGTGGTAAGAAGCAGTTAACTGACGACGACGACGAACAGCAACCAACGATTCATGAACGGCTATCGAACGGCTGTCAAACGGTTCACGAATGGCTCAGAAACGGTTACGAACTGTTTAGAAGCGGTTATAAACTGTTCAGAAACTGCTACGAACGATGCAGAAACGGCGACAACGAAACATGACATCGCTAAAATCCGATGTACGTAAAAATATCGAAAAGCGGCGGTTGGTGGACGAACTGCACGCACCGGCGAGAAGAAATTTTCCTCGCAGACACGTCATAGTGCGAGGGTACGATGACCTGTGGCAAGCTGATATCGTCGAGATGCGTCCGTACTCACGTTTCAACGGAGGCTACCACTACATACTTACCGTCATCGATGTGTTGAGCAAGTACGCGTGGGCCATGCCGCTCAAGGGTAAAGGCGGCAGCGAGACAGCTGACGCTATCGCTGAGATCATTCGACGCAGCGGGAGGTGCCCTAGTAACCTACAAACCGACATGGGGAAGGAATTTTACAACACCGACGTGCAACGTCTCGTGAGAAAACACGGCATTAATCACTATTCCACGTATTCGGTGTTGAAGGCGTCGGTCGTCGAGCGATTCAATCGCACGTTAAAAAACAACATGTGGAAGATGTTTACGCTCAACGGAACTTACAAGTGGATCGACGAGCTACCGCGACTCGTGTCGGATTACAACGCGCGCAAGCATCGAACGATCGGCATGCGACCCGTCGACGTTACCCCCGCGATCGCCGAAAGACTCTTGGCTACCGTATACAGCGCGATAAAGATCGCGGATCTGGCAAAATTCAAAGCGGGTGACTCGGTGCGCGTTAGCAAATACAAAACAATTTTCGAAAAGGGTTACACGCCGAATTGGATCACCGAGATGTTTAAGATCGTTAAAGTGCAGCGTACCAATCCCGTAACTTATCTACTCGAGGACTATCGCGGAAAATCCGTCGCTGGGGCGTTCTACGAGCACGAGTTGCATCGCGCGACTTATCCGGACGTGTATCTCGTGGAGAAAATACTGCGCAAGAGAGGTGACGAGGTTTACGTTAAATGGCTGGGATTCGATGGATCGCACAATTCATGGATATCCAAGGACAATGTTATTTAATTCTTGCAAACTGTATTTTTTATTCATAACATAAAAATATGCGATATGTAATACATGTAAAATGCTTGAAATATGAAATACATATAAAGTACGTAAAAAAT